>JAHDVE020004102.1:0-21927 GCA_022606495.2 Halesus radiatus
TTTTAATTTAATTTTAGAAGGAACATATTATTTTTAAAGAAACTGTATTTTTTCTATTTTATTTTCATCTGGAAAGTAATTATATAAATTTCCCCCCTCGTAGCTAATGGATTGCTTGATTATTGTGTTGGAGATGGGCCATGAGCCTTAGCATGAAACCGCGTGCACTCAAGTGTGGTCAGCATGGTTAACATCAACTAAAGTCGCATCTACGCAGAGTTACGCCTTTGTTTCTATCTACAAACAAAACACACAACTTTCGGGCTCCGCGCGCCGCTTTGATAGTCTGTGCAGTTTGGTCATAGCTCGTTGACAGTCGGCACGCTTCCATGTCGATGCCGTAGCTTCCCTTGTTTCTACTATCTATGGTCCAGACAGTCCGCACCAAACCAGCTAGCAAACAACTACTTTAGCTGTCAAAATGGCAAAATAAAGTGCATGAAATCAAATGTGACTATAATAACTTTAATGAAAACATGATTAAATCAAAATAAACACAAAAAATATAATACTTACTTAACATATTATTTTTAAAGAAACTGTATTTTTTCTATTTTATTTTCATCTGGAAAGTAATTATATAAATTTCCCCCCTCGTAGCTAATGGATTGCTTGATTATTGTGTTGGAGATGGGCCATGAGCCTTAGCATGAAACCGCGTGCACTCAAGTGTGGTCAGCATGGTTAACATCAACTAAAGTCGCATCTACGCAGAGTTACGCCTTTGTTTCTATCTACAAACAAAACACATAACTTTCGGGCTCCGCGCGCCGCTTTGATAGTCTGTGCAGTTTGGTCATAGCTCGTTGACAGTCGGCACGCTTCCATGTCGATGCCGTAGCTTCCCTTGTTTCTACTATCTATGGTCCAGACAGTCCGCACCAAACCAGCTAGCAAACAACTACTTTAGCTGTCAAAATGGCAAAATAAAGTGCATGAAATCGAATGTGACTATAATAACTTTAATCAAAACATGATTAAATCACAATAAACAGATAAAATATTATAAATAATAATAATATATAGTAATGTTTAATAATGTTTTATTTCAGCAGAAAAAAGCGGTGAGTGCAATACTCTGTCTGCCATATAAAAAGAATACATTTTAAGAATAGAAAATTACACACTGTAGAAATATAATATAAAAACATAAAATAAAAAATAAATTAAATTAAAATAACATATTTAACACTTATGCTACAATGGCCTGAGGGAAATTCTCCATCTACGATGTAGGGGCGCGCCATGCCACAGGGCGACGGCCTGGACAAGAGTGTTTTCCGATCTCCGGTAGTGCTGACTCGTCCCGGCTATTCTGTGGCGCATCAAAGCAACACATAAATAACACATTCGGTCCTTCCCATTAATGTTGTAATACATCTTTTTTTAATTTTTTATTAGTGACTATATAAAGAAAAGTGTTTAAAGGATAATACTTTAAAATACGAACGGTACAATAATTATTTTATTTAGTAAGCTCTTCGATCTTTTAATGTTTTTTTTTGGTCCTCCTCACTGGGAGGTCCTGTGCTGTGGCGGACTAGAGTTATTTAATTTGATGTTATCTAATTAAGTGCGTCTTCAATGTCTTTTTTAGTGCTGTTTTTAAGGTTGTTTCATTGACCTCTTTCAGCCAGACTTTAATTATTTTTGATTTATACCCATTAAACTTTTCTATTCATTTCATATCTGGAGGAAGGATGTTGTGGAGTCTTATTGCAAAATGTATGTAATTTCTTTGTGCGAAAGTGGTTTTATAACAAGGAATGACATTTTGATTCGATCTAGTGTCATGAATTCTTCTGAATTTTTTGAAAAGTTTGGATAGTACATTTTTCACATATATTTGTAGTACTTTTGTTACGTAAAAACTTTCGAAAATTTCGATCGAAGGCATTCACATCTACGAGCAGAGCGCAGTGCACGACAACATTAGTTGCTTACATTGTCTATGAGCATATTCACATTACAGCGTACGCACGCGTAACGTATCAGTGAATGCACGGGCCAGCATCGGCCGATGATGCTACTGATAGCCGCTTTAGTTTGAATACATCGCCGTTAGTACCACCATCTTGGCGTCACCTTCACTTGGAGTCAATACTCAGATATTGCTAAAGCCAAGAAGATCGAGAACGAAAAATTGATCGATTTGACATGGGAATATAGGTTATAAAGTAATTAAATATATGATAATAGGATTATAACACCCTCTAACATGTTGTGGACGCTAACGCTTAGTTCACAGTTCAGTTGACAGCGTCTGTGACGTGCCTACACTGTAGTGTTCTGCACTGCGCGGTGCTGGTAGATGTGAATAGATCTTTATGCGTACTTTAAGTATTGTCTTTACTTAGGTGTCGCCGATCCCCATCCTATAATTGTATATTCGATTCGAGAATGAGGTAACGCAAATAAACAACTTACTTATGAAGCTAATAAAGATCACTCTTCAGGTTTATTAAAATAATTCTTTAACCCCTCGAGACTCTTTGGGAGATATTTCTCCCTGAAAACAAATAGCCGAAGAGTGTTTTGGGGAGATATTTCTCTCAGCCCGAAACGGACTCATAAAAGTCATGTTATCTCATTTTATACTAAATTGATGTATGCGATTTAAAAGGTGTTAGAAAGAGAAAAAACACGCTTTTTATTGCCATTAAATAGTTTACCATGAACATTTAAGAAAAAATATCATATTATCAAAAAGAATCGAGGGGTTAAATTGAAATTATTATTTTTATTTATAGAAACAAAAACATATTCCGAGGGAAGCAAAAATTTCGAATACATATATTTTTTTAAAATATACAAATATTTAATGCCTTCGAAATCATTCATTCATTAGTCGAAAAAAACTTTACAATCTTGCTAGTGGCTAATTGCTTTTTACGTCTGTGTCGTACAATATAATGTTTACAATAATTAAAACCATCGCAGATGAAAGTCAGAGACAAAAGAATTGCCTTCTTTATAGATGCAAAGATGCGTTTAAAGATTGCATCGACAGCATTTCTAACAAACCAACCGAAATGGAACAAAAGTAAGCTGTGCAATTATTGTAACAAAAGAAAAGTTTTCAGTTTCCTGAGAACATATTATTTAGAGATATAAGGTAACTTCTCTAAATGATACGGTATTAGACATAATGAGTGGCATTCATTAACAGAGTTCATTGTATTTTTGAAGACATAATCTTGGGTTTAAAAGATTGGCAAATAAATATTATTTTACCGCATAGATAATACAAACAGAGGGAGATATGGCAAGCGTGCCGACTGTCGCCGAGCTACGATAAAACTGCACGGACTATCAAAGCGGCGCTGGAGAGCCCAATGAAAGAGTAGGCGGAAACAAAAGCATGGCGCCGCTGTTCGCAAATGCGATTTGCTGTAGTGTGGATGAACGATAATGGTTCGTGTCCCATCTCCTTGTTCATACAGTATTACTCGAAACCCGTAATCTACCATGGTAATTTAGCCACTGTTACCATGGTCAAACGTCTTAAGTTTACATCTTCGAAATTTTACCATTACCAATATTTACTAAGGCGCCATTGAGTTATATTCATAGTCAAAATATTAGAATGTTTTAGTAAAATTACACAACGAAATTTTACCATTATCAATATTTACTATGGCGCCATTGAGTTATATTCATATAACTGTATATGTATGATACAAATATTACAGTAGTCAAAATATTAGAATGTTTTAATAAAATTCCACAACGAAATTTTACCATTATCAATATTTACTATGGCGCCATTCAGTTATATTTATATAACTGTATATCTATGGTACAAATATTACAGTAGTCAAAATATTATAATGTTTTAGTAAAATTCCACAACGAAATTTTACCATTATCAATATTTACTATGGCGCCATTGAGTTATATTTATATAACTGTATATGTATGATACAAATATTATAGTAGTCAAAATATTAGAATGTTTTAGTAAAATTACACAACGAAATTTTACCATTATCAATATTTACTATGGCGGCATTAAGTTACATTCATATAACTGTATATGTATGATACAAATATTACAGTAGTCAAAATATTATAATGTTTTAGTAAAATTCCACAACGAAATTTTACCATTATCAATATTTACTATGGCGCCATTGAGTTATATTCATATAACTGTATATGTATGGTGCAAATATTACAGTAGTCAAAATATTATAATGTTTTAGTAAAATTCCACAACGAAATTTTACCATTATCAATATTTACTATGGTGCCATTGAGTTATATTTATATAACTGTATATGTATGATACAAATATTATAGTAGTCAAAATATTAGAATGTTTTAGTAAAATTACACAACGAAATTTTACCATTATCAATATTTACTATGGCGCCATTGAGTTATATTTATATAACTGTATATGTATGATACAAATATTATAGTAGTCAAAATATTAGAATGTTTTAGTAAAATTACACAACGAAATTTTACCATTATCAATATATACTATGGCGCCATTGAGTTATATTCATATAACTGTATATGTATGGTGCAAATATTATCATGACAAAAAATATTAGAATGTTTTACTAAAATTAAACAACAAAATTTTCACTAATCCGTGTATCTGAAATCTCACACAGTTTATGGTATTTTTTTAAAAATATTGGTCAATGTATCATCCGATTGAGGAACTCGACATTACACTATTTGTAATCTTCTAACACAAGAAATACTACGAATGGTTTGCCTATAAATTCTATATGGGTAAAAAAAACAAACATTTAGATATAAACAATTTACTAAGTTTCTTTTCGTACTTAGTGAATAAAACATATTAACTATTTGCTACATCTTCTTGGGTCTGCATCCCCGAGTTTCGTCGTCGGATCATAAAGCTGAGTGATACGTAACTCAATCTTATCAATATTACTCAATAATATTATCTTTTTTAGTACTCAATTTTAAACGCATTTTTTTCCTCATAGCACCAACCAGTACCTATCAAACACATATACATAATCTCCTTATGCTTAATTATTATACTTTTTTCTAGATATATTATATTACCACAATATGTCAATAGTAGCTTTTTTCCCTTCTATTTTTGTATAACGGCACTTAATATGAACTAAACTTGTCAATTTGACTGTCCTAAAACGGAATTTGTTCCCAGTTGGGCAGTCAAAGCTTTCCTAAATGTTGATGTTAAATAATATGTCTATCAAAAAAAAAAAAACCTAATAATTTAGAAAAATGCATAATGTTTACAATGGCAATTTTTCTAAGACTGTAAAATTTTAACTTATTTATGAAAAACGTATTTTCAGACATTTTAGTATGTATATCATAGAATTTAAATGATTACAGTTTAATGATTTTCATCAATGGAAACCTTAGACATTTTCGTAACTACCAGTATAGAATTTACAGATAAATTATTTGTTGTATTGCTTTCGTAAGCAACCCGCAAAGTTTACTTGGGTGCTTGTCCTTAAATAATTTAATACCCCTTTCTTTAGATTCAAACTGCATTATAATAAAGAATTCCACACACACCACATAAGACAGAAATAAGATACTGAACTAAAAAAATAAACAAATCCCAAACACAAAATTGTTTACGGTGCAGGTAAAGGCATTAAAATATATTGCTTACTTCTCATTGAAATAAAAAAAAAAATGTACCTCGATGAAGCATACTTAGAGTAAGTTGTATAAATTATATATCTAATAAGTATTAGAAATAAGCAATATTTAAATTAATATGTAAGTTTATATTAGACCACATGAAGTGGAACTATTTTTTGTTTTATAAAAAAAAAAAACTTACCTACTCCAAGAAATGAATAACGAGATAATATCTGTAAAACTCCTGCTATCATCAGACTAAGCGGAAATGTTGGTTTTCTCATGGTTGAAGGACTTAACTATCGGTGGAATTAAACTCAAGACGTCTGGGTGATAATCCGACGCATTTGTCAACTTAACTAACTGGTTAAATCAATGCTTAATTGATTAAAAAATATAATGTGTACTTTTTTAATATAAAACTATTATTCACTAATGACGGTAACCATCCTCATAAATTAATGTAATGCAACTTACGGTGTTTTTAAAGAGATTCATTTAAAAACCGTTTCAAGTTTTGATAGATTATCCGAAGCAGTTAATCAACAAAACAGTTCAGCATATAATAATTACTTGAATCCGTTCATGACCTAGTGAACCTATTACGGTTTGCAGATACAGATTTAATAATTAACTAACTAATTAACCATCGCGCCGTTTTACCGCAGGGATAGGCAGAGAGGATGGACCGCCGCAACTCGGTCTTGACATACATTCCTATCTTCATTCACATTCATACACTGTCGCATACATACCTTTTTCGTTAATCTGATCCTTGACATGACCCAACTCAAGTATTTGGTTAACTCGATCCTGCCATATCTTCCAAGGGCGTCCGCGATTTCTTCTACCATTCATATTCGTGTCATATTATTTTACATACACTACTTTCTTTCATTTCTTAATCTCATTATGCTTACAGAAGCCTTGCATTATTTGCGGATCTCCACATTTTCAACACGGTCATACATGGTTTTACCATACATACGCCTCAGGGATCTCATTTATACAGAATTCAGTCTACTAATAATTAGTATTCGTTCACAGGAAGCAATGACTAAACTTTTTGGTTAGACATAATTATAATTCAAATAGAAACATTTTTTAATTCTTCAATAAATGAAACACTAATTTGTGGTGTAATTTTTATCAAAATAAATAAGAAATGTTTTGTACAAACCACTATTTAATATATAAATATCAACATGTTTCGGAAGCGAAGCATGACTGAGGGTTGTTATGTCATAAATAAATAATAATAAAAAAAACAAACATAAAGTAGATTCAGTATGTAATGACGCCTGTGGCCGAGCGATTTAACCGCCCGTCCTTTGGGTTATTATAAAAAAAGAAGGTAAAAAAAAACATCGGGTTTTATGTTGACTATGTAGAGTACCACTTACTAGTGACATAACTTGTGTGGGAGAGACGAAAATACCCCAACACATCCGTTAGCTTCGGCTGACCTCGAAATATTAAACGAGATGACACAGGAACAAACTTGACATATACGAATATTTTGTGGGTTTCGGGTATGGTCTTTTTGTACCTGAACGTACGGGATACGGCTTGTTGCGTTCGTGCGATAATATAGTGGCCGTATTACGTACGTTCGTATGGGTAAGGCGGTTAATTGAGACATTTTTCTAACTTATAATTATTTTTTAAACACTCTGACATAACACAAGATTACTGAGGAAAGAGGATCAACGATGGCAGAAGATTTAGAAGGTATTCTTAACAGAAACGTATTATAAACAGAAAATACTCTCGAGAGCGCTAATACTTTAGGTTAGCAGATCAAAGTTGTTGTATTTCAAAGAGTTCGGAGCCGCGAACTGAGAATTGCGTAATTTGCTATAATTTGACGGCGAGTCAAGGATGCATCCCACCCGAGGCGGGCAGGGGAAGGTAATTGCCTCAAGCACGGAAGGTTGCGTGTCCGCTTGGGAACAAATAGGACTGGGTTCGGAACCGAGACGCGTAAATTGCAGTACATTATAATGCGCGGGAGGATTTTCTCCGATTTATTTCAAAAGTGGATTACTGGCTGGAAGAGAAAAAGCGACCGTGTACAGCCTAATTTACCGACAAACGAGGAAGATAGCAAGAAGAGCCAGAGAATGCTTTTACGAATTCTCTTGTTTGCTTATTTTACGTCCTCGGGTTATACATAGATAATATGATCAAGAGAGATAGGCCACGAATAATAAATTTTATCTAGGCAAAACGTTGCGTAACGTAATATCCGGGTAAAATAACACTAAAGATGTCTTGCGGTCGTTCTTCCCAATCCTACTGAGTAACTGCTCAGTCGAAATTTTGTCTCAACACTGTTCAAATGCACAATTTCGCTCTTCCCAACGAAATTTTCGATCAAATTTACGATCAATTTAGGATATCGATTTTTGTGGATTAAGTTCCGCCCATGACGTGTCAACAGTCATTATTCGTTCGCGATCTATTTATCGCGTTTCAAATATTTAATGACAGATTTTTTTTGTATGTTTTAAATGAAACTGAAGAGAACCTAACTTATTTTACTTATTACAAGCTACGTTTTGTCTTGTTTTTCACGAACGAAACGTCAAATGTCAAATGTACGCCTATGGAAATGGGGGGGCACTATTTTATAATCTCTGAAAGTGGGCGGGCACCTCCATAGACAATCTATGATTTTAAAAAATGCTTGGGAACAGGCAAACAGCGAATTCTCAACAAAACACTCGGCTGATCGGTGCCTCAGTTTGATCATTCGAAAAGTTGGGAATAACGGCCGTTAATAATAACAGGTTTTCAGGGTTTTCCAACCACCTGTTGTAAACAGACCACACTTTTGATAATAACACAGTCACTAGTTTACTGCATAAAAATGAAATAGGCATTACACTAGTTAATTTAGAAGCATTAGAGAAAAGGAAAGCTAAAAACAGTAATAGTAGACTCGTTAATAATCAAACTTCCCAGTTCGCTACCTCCTTCCCCCTATGGGCTTCCGCCGGCCCTTTTCTCTTAATCTGTAACATATGAATAGCAGAGATTAGTATATATAAGCTACTGCAGTAACGAAATCCGGTCGGCAATAAGTATAAAAAATAAAAGTGATGTAAACAAAGTTGTAAACGTTAAATAAAAAACACAGGTATGATGCTCTCAGAGTTAATTTGAAAATTATAGATGAAACTGTTTTTAATAATACTGTACATAATTATGAAACCAGAAATGTAAATAGAAATTACCACATATGAAAAAAAGGGAGTCAGAGAACTGCTTAATGTGTATTAATTTATATCGCTGAGTTGGCCGGGCGTCGTGTGTTCAATTCCTCTGCTAGATAGGTCCATCATTGATGATAACACAAGCAACATCTTCCGCTTATAGTGGTGGTGGTGGGACATTTAAAAATATGTATAATCATTATGTTTGTAAACTGGGAATATTTGGCTGTCTTTAAAAAAAGAAACGACATGTATTTATGTGATTACTATAAAACTACGTTTTGCCTATTGCAGTCCTGCAATTGGTTTGTATTGCGAAGTCAACCGCGACTGACTGCTTTGTAGGGAGGTACGCACCCGATTTGACCCACTCTGAGCCTTACTCTCTTCGAAAGTCGATACGCTTACGGTGTATTTTGGCATGCCAACGCGTTCCACGTCCCGTTTTGACTGCGAATCGACCTTATTGTGTTCGAAATTAAAGGGGCTTATAGACGATTTTTGCTCGCAGGTTCCTTCTCTGAATCGCTGGCCAGACTGTATTAATCCTTGTTGTGTAGGGAATTAAAGGGGTGCAAGGTCGATTTTTCCCTGCATACCCCGCACTGAAATTCAAAATTTGTGTGATTACTATAAAACATTAATTTAAAATATTGATAAATAACATGTACATATTAGTTTACATACAAACCATCAGTGGCGTGCACTCCACAATGGCACAAAAGATTTTCCTACCCCATGAACAACGAACCATAAAAAGAAATTTAAATTTTTTATTAAATTCTGACAAATCTCTGATCAAAACGTATTTTTTCAAAGAATTTGGTAAGGAATTTGTACGCTCATTTATACAGTTGGCCACGACAATTGCCGGAATATGGTTAAAAAGTGGCAATTTTTAAATATTCAATTCTACAATTCATGCCCAAATTTAAAAACCACATACATCCTACCTTTGGTGTTAGAGCAATGCACGCCACTGAAAACCATGTAATATGAAATAACTCAGTAAATATTTCAAATAAAAATAAAAAAACAATACCTACGATTCACAGCGAATCTCAAATCTTCAATTAAATTGTATATTCCCTTCGACCTACGATGTAGGTATATTCCAGAAAGCTTTTGCATATACTCGTACTAGATGGTCACAAGATTCATGAAAAGACGGTTGAATATTAACAAAAAGCCGACAACGTTTCACTTTATATTACAAACAATGCCACGCACATTGATACGGAATATCCTAGATGCGTTCTTTAAATAAATTTTTTGACATATTTCGTTGTAGGTATTCAATAATTTTGGAAACGAATAGTGTCGAAAAATAAGTTTTTTTTTTTCAATAGTGACAATTTATCACGTACAAAACATATTTCAAATTAAGAAAGATATGACGAAATGCGTTTTTCTATTAATTTTTAATTTTTTTGTTTTTTCTACTGCCCTTTTAGAATAATTGTAGGTACACTGTGACGACCAGTCGATGCGCGTTTTAATCAGAACTGATCGTATGCGATAAAGATTTATTGTACGTATTTGTAATTCGAATAAGCAATTTTTTTAATTTGCCGATCTAATATCGTGACCAAATATCATCCCGGCTGTGAAAAAATTACACCAAAACCTATTTTTTTCAGTTCAAAGCTTTGAAAGCTCGATAGTTAATGAATGATTTTACGAATTAAAATTTTTTTTTTTTTTATATGAATACCGCACAAGAGTCCCAACTGCTCCAAACCGTCTGGAGCCAGTGAGACTATGGCATTCTCAATTGGGGAATGTTGTGAGGCTGAAGGTATTAGGGAGGAAAAGGAGAAGGGGTGGAGGAAGGTGGGGAAATACCTGGCTATTCGGATCTAGTCACCAAATCCGGCTAAAAGCCATTTCAAGCAACGTTTCAATTCTGAATGGTGGTCTTTCACCAAGACGATACTGAAAGCATCTTCCACTCTGGAACATGCGTAAATATACTACATATTATTTTTAAATTAATTAATTGTGAAACAGCACAAATTTATTAAATAAAATTTACTTACGCACGCCGGGATTTGAACCCGCGACCTTCGGATTCGTAGTCGAGAGCCTTACCCCTCGACCGTGCAGGCCGTCAATATAGTATCATGCCTGTTCGAGATTTTTGCTGGTTTAACACAACAATGTTTCTGCACAATAATAATTATGATTACAGAGTCTCATGTTCAGTAGGTCCATCTAAGGACAATCTGACCCGTTTTATATCATTGCACGGGACAGTTTTTATAACTCGAGGCGTTACTAATCCAGATATTAATGAAAAGATTGTAAAAAAATCGTTGTAACAGTCATAAAATGAATAGCTCTATTATGACAAAACCCCTAATGATGTTTCGGTTTATGGACTTGTGACGTTTTTAATCTAAACGTCGCTCTGTGAATATGAATCGTAATATTATTTTGTTTTGAGATAAACAGCATTCAAGATCGTAAAAATATTATCGTAATAATGATCCATTTTATCTATTTATTTACGGATTTAAATATTTATGGAGTAAAAAGGTTGAATAAGAAGGTAATATCTTATAGGGTGGTAGATACTCTCAGTATCGACCTGGTAAAATAAAGTTTTTTTAAAATATTTTCGTGGAAACTGTGTGGTTTGACATGTTAAATGAAATAATAATAATATCTGTATGGAAATTAAATTTAACTATAACTAAAAGGCATGTATAATATAATAATGTAAGTGTATAAAGTAAAATAGAAAATAATATAATAACAGTTATAGTTGAAGTTTCACATTACCCGCCTCACTAGGCTAGCCTGTGTTGAGGCAGTAATTTTGCAAATTATTTTATAGTTTTAAAATACCTATGAACATATACTTATATCAAGATATGCTTCGTAAATCGTTGAATCAATGATTTCGAATTTGGGTGAGTGTACCGGTAAATGATCTATCATTACTTTTAATCCATTTTTTTTCACATAAATATAAATACAACTTTGTTTAAAACCACGTAATGGATAATCACCTTGTGGTTATCTATTATAATCAAATGAAACACTCAAACTTTGTTTAAACCACATTTAACAACCGTTCCATCGTCAGGGCAGGGCAAAGTATACAATTGCCCTGACGATGGAACTGTTGTTCCGAAACCGGTAGGCGTATAAAATGAATGTGGTTAAAACATAGTTTGAGTGTTTAATTTGATTACTTTTTAGTAGTTTGACTAAGGAATGGTTATCATTCAAAGCCTTGTAATAAATTTACAGTTAAGGTACTTACACATATATCTATGTAAAATAAATACATACGTAAAAAACTTAAATCTTAAAACTAATAATCTTAAAAACTATCTTACATGAAATAATATATCCTAATTGATAAACTAAAGTTCTTAAAAACTTAAGACAAGATTATTGTGCATAGCGCAAAGGGTAACAATTATTTTTATAAACAATAATTATAAGCCTGAAACACTCATCCAAATTGAAAAAAACCTTTCCGAGCAAAGATAAATGTCGCCGACAGGACTCGAACCTGCACCCTTCTGATGTCCGGTCATTAATTTATTTAATATATCCTAATTATCTAGTACAAATAGTTTCGTTCAAGTCTTCAATATATGCATTACCTGTTTTATTTCAATAAATTTTTGAATTTCAGCAGGTAACATTATTGAAACAGCCAGGAATCATGTAATCTAATGTTCTTTGTCCATATTTATTTGTATGCTTTGGAACCATAAATTTTTTAATTTTTTTTTAAAAATTTAATGTAAATCAAATTTAATAATGTTATTATTAAGTTCTGCGAGTATTTTTAGTTGTTATTATTGTGACAGCTGTTTCGGCGTTTAAGGCCATTTTCAAACTGTGGTTAATCCACATCCACACAGAATTCAGAATTTTAATTGCTTTTTAACTAAATCGGTTTTACCGATAATAAATCATTACCCATCCATCTAAATTTTTAAAGGAGTGGGGGTAAATTAAATCATATAAATAAGTCGTCGCAATGTAGATTAACCACAGTTTGAAAATGGCCTTAAACACCGAAACAGCTGTCACAATAATAACAACTAAAAATACTTGCAGAACTTAATAATAACATTATTAAATTTGATTTACATTAAATTTAAAAAAAATAAAATTAAATGGAGTTCTACGAATTAAACACAAAAACAATTAATGCATTCGAATTTTGGTAATTTAGGAACCAATATTCTCCATTAAAATTGAGAGGAGTATTGTAAGTGTGATCTAGTCTATTTGTATTATATATAGGGTTATTAATGTGCTGAAATATAATTTTGTACCACAGAATTGCTCTTACCAAAAGAATTTTGAGACTGATCCATGTATGGAATATTATGCTTTTTTTCGTACGAACTTTTATAAGCTAATAATTTAACAAATGAATAATGCACTGATTGAACATGATTGATGTTTGTTTTACAGGAAAGTCCCCATGCCGTAATTCCATACAAAAAAATTAAACTAGGTATATGTGCCAATACAGCGTTGTGCGTCGGTCGATCCTCTCTGCGCACCCGCGGAGAAACGACATGATGACTAGTCAATTAGTTAGTTAATACCTGACATAGAATATTAATTAACTCGTAAAAAATAAAACCTAATTAAATATTGAGTTCCCATGACCATACTACGTTTTTCTGTGACAACCTTGAATTCTGTTTCCGTCCACATGTCAGTCGATAATGATATGTAATTTATGAAAAATGTTTTATTTAAATATATTTATTAAATAAAAAATACTCTTCGCCTTTGATAATGATAAAAAAATACGCGTTTAATGCAATAACATTCATAATATGTACCAAAGATTCTCAAGGAGGGTGATATCGTCCCCCCCAAGGGGCGTTGGAGAGATCCAAGGGAGCGGTGGTGGCCTCGAGGACAAATGGTGGGCGGTGAAGGGCTACAAGGGGGCGATGAAGCGCTGAAGTGAGGAGCGAGGGCAACAAAAATATTTATATATTGAAATATGTCGTAGGTACATCGTTGAACGAATTATGCATCAAAATGAATTGTTTATTTATTTTATTGATTTATAGATGGATTAATAGCTTTTTTGTCTTTTTCTATACAGTGTTATAACACCTAACCAGGTTTCTCGGGACCTGTTGTCAGGTGATCAATAATGTACTATATATAATATAATACGTAATATATTCATAAAAAATATTTATCAAGATCAAAAAGCTATCATAACGGAAGACAGGAGTGAGGAAAAGATGTGTCGGGGTAAAGAGTCGACCGCAGAAATGAGAGTTATTATCTCTCAGTCGCAGTGTATATATTTGGATTTAATCGCTTTCTCGCGTAAGAAGAAACGGGAGGGGGGGGAGGGGGGCGATAATGAAAAGTATAACACAAAAGAGGGCGGTGAAACAAAGATGGTTGGGAACCTCTGATATGGACAATATCATTATGGCAAAAAAAAACTTGTTTAAACAACCTGTTGTTGTTACTATGTGAGTTTGTTATAATTTATAATCAATAACAAAAAAAAAATAGTAATGTAATCAAATATTATCTAAAATATAATATAACCGGATGCAGTTTTTTTATTTCCATTGCGAATCTTAAAATTGGGTACTTACTTCAGAGATAAAAAGTAGAGAGATGACTGTTTTTACCTGTATGAAATATGTGAAATTATGTTGTTTGTATGTTGACTTTAGTTTTGTGTTTTTTGTTGTTATTTTATTTGATTTGAAACCCCTTTAATGGTGAGCAATATAGTCTTAAATATTGCACGGTTTCCGAAGTTTTTCCAGCACGAGCTGTGTCAATTAAAATGTTAAAAATGAGACAAATAAAAAAAAAACAGAGGGCCATTATTTTTTACATTCCGTAGTTTTGTACTCGTATTGTACTCGTAAGAAGTTTTTGTAAAAAAAAAATCTATAATACATTCTTCATTGTAAAGGAATGTGGAATATGTTATTGGAAGCCTTCATCCAACATTGGATCGAGTCTGGCAGATGTTTAAACATAGGATCATTTTAAAAACATGTTTTTGTTTATGTGATTACTGCACAGGAATTCCAACAGCTCTCAACCGATGGAGTCAGTGGGACTATGGCATTCAAATTGGGGTGTGCTGTGAGGCTGAATGAAGTGGGGAATTGAAAAAAACGAGGGAGAGGAAGGTTTGAAAGTACCAGGCTCTTCCTATCTGGTCACCAAATACTGCTAAAGTTGTTTTAAACATCTTTTCGGGTCAGAAAAGGCGATACTGAGAGTATAAAATCTTCTATGTAAAGAAGCGTGGACGTGTGTTTATTTTTCATGCAAATCTACAATTTTATTCCGGCGTGATAAAATTTTGTATACTGACCTTCAAAACAAGAGGAATGACACTGTCTACATGGGATTCCCCCTCCCACAAATTATGACCCAGTAATACCCTTCAAGCGGAAACTGAACATTGTTTGAAAACGAGATCTGTTAATACAGAAGAGAGAGGGAGAGCGCTAATATAAATAACTCTCAAGGCGAAAGCGATCATTTCAACAATATTTAATAAAACACGACATATTTAGAATAGGGAAAAATCTCAAGACTTAAGTGGCATTTAAAGAACCGCTGTGTAATTTTTTTAATTAATATATAACATGTTAAATAACAGAACCACACGTGTTATTCATATTTTACGGAGCATACTTTGCAATTATATTCTGTCGAGGGAATTTCATATAATAACTTTTTCAATTAGATATTTGAATAGAGATTATCTTTAAAAAAATGCCAGTGTATTTAAGTGCATAAAAACTTCAAGTTTTCAATGGAAGTTTGTAATATGATCTACATAGAATTATGAATGCGGAGCACAGAGCAAATAATTATAAAGTTGCCCTAACACGCAAGGAGAAGAAGCCAAAATAAGAGGGGCGAGGGGCGAGCTAGACGTGCCGCCAATTTAATTAAAACAGCTACTAAGTAAAAATGTTCGGCTTGTTTGCACAAACGAGTATTTAGTTTAACCCTTTTTATAAGTGTTGTGTTTTTTTTATTTGCCTACCAGAGTCAAAATCATATGAAACAAACGTGGATGGCAGTGCATCAAAGCTGGTGTCAAAATGGGTATCACGCGACTCTTGCCTCCAGCCGTCGAAATCGTATTAGGACAAGCCTATCAATTCTGATGTTAGTGATGCGGAGACTTAAAGCAGAATTTTGGTACTTCTTGATTAAGTTTTGCACATTTGACTTTCAAAATAAGAGGAAAATTACTGGGTAGGAGTAGGAGTAGGGGTAGGGGTATGGGTAGGGTAAGGGGTAACATATCACAACCTCAAGGCTTTATTCTAAACCTTAGATCATATAATATATTTGTTCGGAGTTCTAAACTATTCATAGCCCCTGGTAACGCCGGGTACTTCAGCTAGTATACTCACCACGTGGTTTTAACAGAACGCATTCCTGATTCTTACATACTTTTACGCACGAAGTTATTTAACTGTATGCGAAAACGCGTTTTTAATATTTAGGACAGAGGGGGAGGAGGAGGGTAGTGGGTGGTAGATATTCGGTGGCCTTCAAGTTCGTTAACCTTGCTACAGTATGAGAGCCTACCATCATGCGTGAGGCACATTCAAATTGCAAATACCTTCACAAGCCTCGTGCGTCGTGCCATCAGAATGTACCCTTTTTCATTGGTACGGGATTCACGAGGATGGCTTTTGTCCCTTGTGATGTAAACAAAAATAATTCGATTTTATGAATTCAGATAAAGGGGGACATTGTGAATTGTAACATCTTTCGTTAAATAATTTTATATTTTTAGCTGGTTAATATCAATTTGTTAACGACAGATGTCAGCGTTGGGAAATAAATATTTTTGATCTATACTACGAAACTGACTAATTAACTAACCATCACGTCGTTTCCCACTAGCTGTAGGCAGGGAGGAGAACTGCCACTTGGCACACACCTCATTCGCATTCGTGCATCGTCTCATACGTACTCTTCTGCTATTCTGACTCTTGACATGACCGACTCAAGAATTTGATTCACTTGGTTGTGCTTTCCTCGGGCGTCCCTGACTTGTTCTATCATTCACGTTTGAATTATGTATTCATCACTGTTCACTACCTTTTCTTCAGCCTTGCATTCTTTCCTGATCTCGACATCCGTAACAGGTCAAACATGGTTTTAACACACATACACCTCAGGCATCTCATTTCTACAGCATTCAGTCTAATTTCACCCCTTTTTCCGTCGGTTCTATGCCTCACTGCCATACATCAGGGTTGGTATCAGTGCTCCATTGTGAACTGCTAACCTCGATTCTACTATACTACCTAGGTGAGACTGATACGACATCATTTTTTTACTAAATGTAAACGTTGTTATAATAAATTATGTTAAAATTGACAATCAGCCCCATTTTGAATATTTTAACATTTGAACCGTTAATGTCAAACGCAGGTTCTCGGCCCGTTTTAGACTTTGACCAAAATGTTATCAGCTGACAAGCATAAAAACGTGGCCATTGTGCTTGATAGTTGATAATAATTTGTTAAAAAGCTGAAATGGACCTAGAACCGGCGTAACGAGGACCATTAAAATAATAACAAAAAATGGCGTCATTTGGTGCATTGATGAAAATGTTACATTTGGATAAATGGGCTTTTGCATAAATACAAATACAATATAAATTTGGATTTGCGTAAATAGGGCCTAAAGGATCCCGAATTTTGAATGTGTCCACACTCAGATAACAGAACACATCTTAGAAGAATGTCTCTTCAGGTTCTTTATGGCACATATGTGTTGAACCAAGTAACTCCCGATGCCGTCGACTGGTTGAATAATCCTAGCATTCCACAGTGTCCTCCACCAACTCTCCTCCACCATACGAAGAAGAAGAAAGAATTTGGACATCGGTGAAACAACAGGTTTTTAGTGAGCCCAATTAATAAGCAGAGGGCTAACCTAGGGCATTTTATGTACACCAGTAACCTCAGCTCATAAAGCTCACCTTTCTGTCATAAAACTATAAAAACCCATTCCAAGTGCAAGAAGCTTAAAAAATTCCACAAATTTTCGATGAGAATGTGAGTTTTGTTCGTTACAGTTACACGAGATGCGCCTCCCGTACAAATTACGCCCGTTCACAATAATTAACCTGTCACAGTCCAAGCGTATTTATGATGACATCACGCTTGGGCTCAGCGCTGGGACTGCGCTATTACAATTTGCCAATAACAGTCCAATCGTATTTATAATCACATCGAGCTTGATACATGCGATTGGACTGCGAGTTTCTTTAGGACGGCGAAGGTCGAATGGGAAGTTCGTTGAACTTTTGACCAACAATCGCTTGGGTTCGTTCAGAACTGCATTATTTTACAAAAAACGAACATTCTTCCCGGGAACGTAAAACAATGGAGGATGTGTACGAAATGACGAATACAGAAGAAGTAATTCAGAACTTATATTCTGTTAGAATTAGATTATTTCCGAGGTGCAGAAGTTAAATCACTTGATATTGGAGTCGAAGATTATATTTACAACATTCCATGTCGATATGATAAATATTTCGTATATTCGTGGTCCAATGGCAAGATCCTGAACTACGAATCCAGAGGATCGAATTCCGAAGTGCAAAAATATTTTTTTTTATTTAATCGGTTGCGTTTTTGGTTTGTTTTTGTTTTCACATTAACTTCACACACGAGTAATATAATAATCTCCCTCTGTAATAATATCATCTTTGAGGATGCTGTGTGGAGGGTATTTTTGAGGAGAAGAAGGAGTGAACAGGGAGGAAACGCAGAGGCCGACAAATCGTTGAACTCAATATCGAGCCGCAGAAACGACCCGTTCTCATGTGTCATCATTCCACCTGACGCCTGTGCTCTAAAGATTGCAATCCGTTTGTTGAGGTAAGGGAATCTATCAAACGGACCATCCCCTTTTGAACAGAGTCAAGGGCTTTATCAGGTATTTTGGTGCTCCAGATTAGAGGTGGCTGCCAAATTCTACAGTGTGGAGCACTTGCAAATTGAACAGGGTGTGCTATGTCAAATTGAATTAAAAAAAAATGTATATATATTTTAATAATATAATGTATATTTGTGGCACGTTCCAGAGTGGTAGATACTCTCAGTATCGCCCCGGTGAAAGACCAACTTTCAGATTTGAAACGTTGCTTGAAATGGCTTTAGCCGTGTTTGGTGACAAAATTTGAATAGCCAGGTAATTCCCCACCTATTCCTTTCCAATCTCCTTCAATTCCCCATTACCTTTAGCCTCATTAATATACCTACTTCAATTAGGGATGTCATAGTTCCACTGGCTTCAGTTTATTGGGAGTAGTTGGGACTGTAATCGCACATTGTTATTCGAACAAACATGCTGAATCCAATCAATCCATCTGTGAGATTAAATATCTACTGTGTTCGTGTCAACTCTGGTTTTCGATACAGATAGTAGCTAATAATAATAATAATAATCGGATGATTTTTATAGCGCCGTTTTGTGAAAAATCACCTCAAGGGCGCTGTACAAATATTACTTCCGATTCTTATATTATTCTTATATTAAATCTATTCTATGAAGTTTTTTTTGTTGTTTTTTACATTTTTTTCTCTTTTTGGGCAGGCTATCATTACACATTATGTATAGACCATATAAAGAGATGCAGTTAAATTATCAAAACTAAATACGGCTTGGTCTAAGTTTTCGTATATGTTAAATTGAAAAAAAAAGCTAACTGTATTTATTCCTTACGATATATTGCAAGACGCTAATACAAATGATATAGTGATTGTTTCCATTATATTCAACAATGTATTTAAGCTAAGACAATGAATTATTCTCCATATATTTTTAGGATAAATAACACACTTAAAAGGGTGGAGCGGCGGGGAAGGACGGGGGCCGGGGGAACTGATCCATAGGGCCCTCAAATCTTTTTTCTTTCTCAATTCCTTCCGCCAAGTAATATTTCTTAATAGACCCTTATTTATCTATGGTTTCTCACAGAGATCATAGAAACGAGGGAGATAGGCCATCATGAACCATTATTATAATGAAACCGCGCGAACATCGGTCGTCAACATCGTTTACTTATTCATTCTACACATCGCATCTACGTACAGTGCGCGTCCTAACTTTGTTTTTACTTACACACCAAACGGATAATTTTCATTGTATGGCCGCTTTGATAGTTCGCGCAGTTTGGTCGTAGTTCGGCGAAAGTCGGAAGGCTTCCTTGCCCTATCTATTATCTATGGTTTTCATCTTCGAAAATTAAATTTAATCTCTACTGTTAAACGGTCCAAGATTCCTCCCGACCAAAGCAATAAAACACAATTTTTTTTTATGTTGCAAATGCGTACGAAAACAATTAAGAAAACCAAAGCTCACGACTTCGCACAAATAATACTATGTCGAAGTTGGCTGCCCCATGGCGCAGCCAATAATCGACATTTTAACTATTGTGTCGATAATGAGGTCAGGAGTTCGATTTTCTACTGCAATTTTTTTAAAATCTCTATCTATCTAAGTATTTTATCATTTCTCTGGAGGGATAGGAAGAGAGGATGGACCGCCAAACAAATCTGTCTTGGCACACATCCCATGCTTTATTCACATTCATACATAGTCTCATACATACCCTTCTGTTATTCAGACTCTTGACATGACCTGACTCTTCGTTCATCCGCCCCACATGTCTAAACCATCTATGCTACCCTTTCTTAATATTGGTATTCATATTTAAAAAAATAACGACGGTACACTTTGGAAATACTAGAACTTGTTTCAATATTATTACCTTTACCATCACAGTGGCGTGCATTGCTTTACGACCAAGGATAGGCTGTAGTCTTTCAATTGCTTAATTTTTTAAATATATATTTCTTTAGGGTACAACGATTGTGACGTAAAAAAACCCTCAAATTTAAGATATTATGATAAAGATTTCACTTTTATATAAAATCATCGGTTTTTTTTTAAACTTTTATTTTGCGCCGAATTGTTAAGGTAGGCACAGTATTTCGGCCTCTGTACGCCGGCCTCTCCTGTAAAGGATATCTTTTTATTTTCTGCGTCTTTTCCTGTTTCATTTGAGATTTCTAAATATTATCTTCTTCAACTATTAAATATTACGACGAGGTTTATGAATTAGGTATTCCAATAAATTGCATAAAATTTACTAGCGCACGCCGGAATTCGAAGTCGCTGTTGGTTACCAATCAAAAGCATTGTTTCTGTCACATCAATCATGTTATATTTCAATATTTGTATTTCCTCTGGGGCCGACTAAATCTGTCACTTTACTTGTGTTAGAGAAAGGCGAAGTAATCTAGGAAGTTGACTTGTAAAAAACTAAAAAGATTTATCAATATCTCATTCAACGTTATTAGGAAAATCTCTTTAAAAGTTAACGATGTCAACAAAATACTATAGAAATAAATACAAAACATAACATTTGTGATGTCAATGTAAAAGTATGTACTTATAAAAATTTGGCAAGAAGAAAAAAAAAACGAGTTAGTGAAATTAACAAAGGTGGTCAAAAATCATGTGTTCCTTTCATAATGGCTTATAAAAAAATATTTGATCATTGTAGAAAATAATATTAACATAACATAAATGAAACATGAAAACGGAAAAAAAAACGACAGAAAATAAAAAGATTTCAGTCGCATCTGGGACTCGAACCAAGGACCTCTGCCTATCCGGGGCAACCGCTTAACAAACTTAGTAATCTTCATCGATATATTATTGACAATTTGAGAATATTATTTTCTACAATGATTAAATATTAAAATGAGGTTTTTTAATCTCAATAAAAATAATTAATAATTCAAAATTTAATATAAAAAATATACCTACCTAATGTTGGGTTTGTGTGTTGATTGACTTAAAAATATAATATCTAGGTATTATAATAATTATTTATTTATCTAATTAATTATTTATTTATTTATTTGATTATACGCCCATCTGGGCTTTTACATGGATTTTAGAACAAATAAAGAGCTATCAAAAGCTATAAACACATTTTAAACCATAAAGTAACGAACAATTTTTTTTAAACCTTTAACAGTAATATAAAATAGAAAAC
>JAHDVE020004103.1:0-221156 GCA_022606495.2 Halesus radiatus
GAAATTTTTATATAGCCATTTTAGGTTGTTTTTTAGGAAGATGTTGAATATGAGAGGTGCGAGGTAGGATTCGTGTTTCTTGGCAAAAGTGGATTTAATATTGGGTACTTGAAAATGCTTGTGAGATTTAGCTCTTGTGTTTTGTGAGTGAGATATGTAGGAAGGAATTTTATACAGTTATTATAGATAATTTTTTTAATAAATAACTTTCTTATATCAAGAATGCTATTTGCATTTAATTGGTTTTCTGTAGGGTGTCGATATGGTTTTTTGAGAATGATTCTAATTATTGTTTTGTGAGATATGTTCAACGCCTTAATACTCGTATTTGTGTCTGCAGCTCCACCTCATGCTGATGCTCCATGAGTTAAAATGCTTTGACAAAGGGCAAAGTAAACATTTTTTAATCGTTTTAGTGGCATGATGTTTCTTATTGTTTTAAAAACATAAGATAGTTTCCGTATTCTCTTTACAAGAAGGTTAATATGGAGTTCCCATTTTAGTTTGCAGTCCACTGTTACCCTTGATACTTAATATTACCCGTGTGTTCAATTTCTTCGCATGTGCAGTTTAAGGTATTAGATGTGTAGGTGTAAATGTGAAATGTTTTACTATCTTCTTTTTTTTCATAACAACATAGTAAATAATGATCCAGAGACGACAACAATTTATTACGACAGGCAACATAATTTGCTTAGATTGTCTATGAACACGTTCACGCACGGTGTAATGGGAATACTCTCTTCTGTTCTTTGTCTGCCAATTTATGTGCCTGCACTGCGCGGTCCTGGTAGATGTGAATAGATTTTAACTCATCAGTCACCAATATAAGATAATATTCACAATGTACTTGATTAATGAGCGAGATATTGTATGCAATATGACAATCATTTTTTTTCAACAAAACAGAAGATAGCATAATGGCACCGTACTTTGTTATTGTTTATTTGATAATTACAAAAACATCATTTAGTTGTGGTTCTAGCCAAAAACAGCATTTACATAAATAATAATTAAATCCAATTTTGAAATAATTTATTGAAGTTCATAAACCTCATTGTAATATATATGTTTAATCTTTGAAGATAATATTAACATCTATCAAAATGAAACATGAAGCTGAAAAGAAACCTTAAAGAAAAGTGTAACGGTAGCAGCTGGTACTCGACCTCAGGACCTCATGGTCTATCCTGGACTGAGCTACAGCAACCTCAATCCGTCCTGTCAATTTTATCGGTACCATACTTCGATTTCTAAGAACTGTAATATCATCCTCAATTAATTTTCATATGTTTTCGGCTGCTATCTTTTTTTATTATATTAAACATTATCTAAAGATTACAAATAAATTCCGGCAAAATCTTGTAGTCATGATAAAAAAAATGTAGTAGCCGAAAATGTTTGGGTAATAATTGAATGTGATATTGACAGTTCTTAGAAATCG
Organism: Halesus radiatus; assembly: GCA_022606495.2. Lineage (NCBI taxonomy): Eukaryota > Metazoa > Arthropoda > Insecta > Trichoptera > Limnephilidae > Halesus > Halesus radiatus. Next base: position 1,445 of record JAHDVE020004103.1, read on the forward strand.
AAACGATAAAATTGACGGGATGGATTGGGGTAGCTGTAGCTCGGTTCGATTTCTAGATGCGACCTGTACCTTTTTATTTTCTGTGTCTTTTGCTTTATTATCTTTAATGATTAAATACTATACGAGTATATATATAGAGATCCCTTCTCGTACCATATTGATCAGACGCGACGGTACGCCAGGTTTTTGTTGATCCGTTAGAATTTGTTGATCCACCCACTTTTGTTGATACATTACCGAAGCAGGCATATATACGTTGAGACAAAAGATCAACTTTCGTCATATAGATTTTGCTGTAAACCAATCAGGGTACTTTGTTTAACAAAGGCGTGTACCTGGTTCATCACTGTGCTCATTTGTTGACACGATTTAAATGAACCAATCAGAGTGCTTTGCTTATCAACCGGTATATCTGGTTATTAGCGAGTATAGGTACCGCCGTTCCGGAAGGATTCATTGGATAAAAATTATCTAGATGATTTTTTTGTGAACAGCGCACAAGAGTCCCAACTGCTTCTAACCTGGGAGATTCAATTTGGGACGCAGGCGTAGGCACCGCCGCCACGGTGAGCATTTAATGAATAACCAACACCTCTGCCATAGGTTATCTCAAGTAGTCTGCTATGTTTGGTGACTTAGCAGGGGTGCCCGGGTTCATGCGGGTGAGGTTTGTTCAGGTCTTAACAGTAGAGTATGTATGAAATTATGTATGATTTTTCTATGTGAATACCGCACAAGAGTTCTAACCGCACAAGAGTCCCAAATGCTTTCAACCTGGGAAATTCAATTTGAAAGGCGGGTGTAGGTAGGTACCGCCGTCCCGGGATTTAATGAATAAGCAACACCTCTACCATAGGTCACCCCAAGGTTTGCTAAGTTTGTTGACTTAGCAGGGGTGCCCGGGTTCATGGGGGGGTTAAGTTTGTGGAGGTCTCTTAACAGTAGAGTTTGCATGAAACGATAAATCATTTTTCTATGAGAATTTCGCACAAAAGTTCCAACCGCACAAGAGTCCCAACTGCACAAGAGTTCCAACTGCACAAGAGTCCCAACTGCACAAGAGTCCCAACTGCTTCTAACCTGGTAGATTTAATTTGGGAGGTGGGTGTAGGTACCGCCGCTCCGGAAATCATTTAATGGATAACCAACACCTCAGTCGTAGGTCTCACCGAGTGGTTAGATTCGTTTGGTCTGGTGTCCGGGTTTAAGTGTTAAATATGTTATTTTAATTTAATTTAATTTTAATTTATGTTTTTATATTATATTTCTACAGCGTGTAATTTTTATTTTTAAAATGTATTCTTTTTATATGGCAGACAGAGTATTGCACTCACCGCTTTGTTCTGCTGAAATAAACCATTATTATTATTATTATGGGGGTGAGATTTGTCCAGGTGTTAACAGTAGAGTATATATGAAATGATATTAGATTTTTCTATGTGAATACCGCACAATAGTCCCAACCGCACAAGAGTCCCAACTGCTTTCAACCTGGGAGATTCAATTTGGGAGGCGGGTGTAGGTACCACCGCTCCGGGATTTAATGGATAAGCAACGCGTCTACATAGGTCACCCCAAGTGGTTCGCTAAGTTTGGTGACTTACCCGGGTTTATGGGAATTAAGTTTGTCCAGGTCTTAACAGAAGAGTTTGCATGAAATGATGTATGATTTTTGTATGAGAATTCCGCACAAGTGTTCCAACCGCACAAGAGTCTCAACTGCTTTCAACCTGGTAGATTCGATTTGGGAGGCGGGTGTACCGCCGCCCCGTATACTTTTTCCCACCCAGTATTTCCCTCCTTTCCTTAAAGAGGCCTCCCACACAGCATCCCCAAAGATGACATCGGCCTTGCCTATGTGTGGAGTTAACGAAAAAAAATAATCTGGGGCCAATGGGCCTACGGCACATATTATTTTATTCGACTTAATTCTGAAACAGCACAAATTAATCAAATAAAATTGCTTAAATGGCTTTTGCCGTGTTTTGTGACCAGATACGAATAGCCAGGTACTTCCCCACCTTCCTCTACCCCCTCTCCTTCCCATCCTCTCTGCCACCAGCCTCAAAACATACCTTAATTCGGGATGCCATAATCTCACTTGCTCCAGACGGTTGGGAGAAGTTGGGACTCTTGTGCGGTGTTGGTACGCTAATAGTTTAACTTACTTTTTTTTGCCTTGCACACAATTTTTATTTTACCCTGCTAGAGATAAGTTATTTTAAAAAAGATTAAAAAAGGAAACTGCAATGCAGGAATAATCGTAAATATTCGAAATACTAGTTAAAATAAAAAAAAATTATAGTACATTCTTAAAAGATTATTTTAAGTTTATCTAACTAACTAACTATCCACCACGCCATTTCCCACAGGGTTAGGGAGAGAGGATGAACCGCCACACAACTCTGTATTGGCTTACACTTTAGTCTCTTGACATGGCCCGATTCAAGTATTTAGTTCACTCGATCGTGCTATGTCTTCTTCGAGTATTCCCGACTACTTCTACCATCCACTTTCGCGTCACGAATTATCCTTTCACTACCTTCTTCTTTCATCCGCTCTACGTGCCCAAATCATCTAAGCGTTCCTTTCTTAATCTTATTCATTATCCTTTCAGCCTTATATTATTTCCAGAGCTCCACATTTTTATCACCGTCGTACATGTTGTTGTGTAAATGGGAATGTCAGGGAGAGGGGAAACGGAAAAGAGGAAGGTTGGGTTACAGGGGAAGTTATGGGAGACAGTTAAAATCTGCAGGACTTACCCTGGAGATGGCCTCTTAGATGTGAAGTTTCCTCCAGACATTAGCCTAGCTCAGATCGGCAGGGGCATCAGCTTCTCATCGTACAGGGTCGCGGATCGATCGAAATCTTATTATTGGGTTGAGGGCGTTTCTAATTCTACGTGAAATGAGTACAAGGAAGTGCTTTCATGCTCGGGGTTTATTGTACGCTCAGACAAACATGGTAGGTTAAGAACAATCGAGCAGTTAGTAAAAAGGTCTTAATCTAGGCATGATTCTATTGTAATATCTCTCTTTCTGATTCGAATCTCTAACCGGGTTATGCAAGTGTAACAAGGGCTTAATCAACACATTAAGGGGAGATGGAAAATCAGCTTACATGGAGTGATCTGGTCGATTGGCGGGTGGTGCTGGCAATGACGCCAAGGCCGGACATCTTCTCACTGAGTTTAATGGGCTTTTTAATTAGTAAGGCACCATGTTGAGTGTTTTGACAGCAAGTGGCAAGTCGAGCTGCGGGTTTCAATCCGCATCCCTAGTACTTGGCCGTAAATAACTAGTAACAAAAATGGCCGCCTATTTTCAGAGACGCAGTTATCTCTTCGGGCTCCAGACGGGAAGTGCTCGTTTCAAGGGGCCGCAAGCAACACCGCCGAGCTGCCGAGGCGCTCGCGTCGCTTGCTGCTGCTTGTTAATTTTGATCTGATTGGTTTGTTTTAGGCGCAAAGTCGCTTGATTGGTTAATTAAGGAGGAAGATGGTGCGATTGCTTGCCGGGCTCATTTGCCAAGACGAGCAGCTAGAACTCATCTAACGGCCAACCTTTCGTTACATAACAATGTTAAGTTAATTAAAGAAACATAATTCATCTATACCAGAGGTTCCCAAACTTTTTTGTGTCGTAGACCCCTTGCCATGTTTTTCGGTTTTTGGTAGACCCCCTACTTACCTGATATTGATTTTTCATAAATTTCTAACTGTAGTGAAGTTATATAAAATAAACGCAACATAAAATAAACTAAGCAATAAGTAAATGTTTTTAGTGGGGATGAACCTGATGCTTTAATAATAAATTATCAATATTTGGCGTCAATTTTGTCAGGTTTAATCTTAAATCTCTTCGGCCAATGATGTCCAGCCTGTTTCTTTTTTTCGTTAGGAGATTGGTAACAGCGCTGAACCCCCTTTCCACTAGGTATGACGATGGAAAGGAGATTAAAAATTTCCTCGCTATATTCCATAATACAGGATAAGTAACGGGTATGTTTTTTTGCAGTCAAAAGTGCTGATATCCGTGCTTAAACTGAACCTTAAGTTCTTCATTTGTACTTCTTTCAGTCAGTTCCTCTTGTATTATGACATTCGTTTCTTCTATGTCACCATATGGGTTAATTATCCACGGTGGTATTACCATAGTCAAAACATCCTCAAACCTAGTTTCTAAATCTGAATAGAGGGCATTTAAATGTTGAACGTAGGTTGAAACGTCGTCTTCCTAGCAGTTTGTCTGTGACAAATTAGGGAACTGGGAAAATTCGACCCGTCCAATATTTTACTTCATTAGTTTAACTCTGGCATGAAACACTGATAAGATGGACTTTGTTTTAATCAAATTAAGACTGTCGCCGTGTAACTGCAAATTAACCATTTTAAATTTTGTAAACAAATCTTTTAAATAGAAGATGTCTGTTTTCCACTTCATTAAATTGTCTTTTAAAATTTTATCTTTAGTATCCAGAAATTCTAAAATAGTCTCAAAAAGTGCCAAAAATCTTGTCAAACATAAGCCTTTTGGCAGCCAGCGTACTTCAGTGTGAAGGAGTAATTGATGAAAGTGTTCGTCATTTTCTTCACACAACCGCGTATTCAACGCGTTGCTTCGGATTCGGTTTACTGCATCAATGACTAATTGAAGAGATTCATCCAATCTAACACTCAAATTTTTAGCAACTAAATGTTGTCGATGGATGACCCAATGTATTGCTAACACCCCTGGCACATTTTGTTTTAAATAGCTTATAAATCCACGATAACGTCCAACCATGGCAGGTGCTCCATCTGTAGCTACTGATATGATATTTTAATCATTGAAGAAGATAATATTAACACATCCCAAATGAACCACGAAACCAAAAAAACAACAGGAATTAAAAAGATTTCAGTCGCATCTGGGACTCGAACTCAGGACCTCTACTTATCCGGGGCAACCGCTTAACCAACTTAGCTAATGAGACCAGCACAATTTACGCCATTTAAACCGATATCATACTTCATGTTCAAGATTTATTAATATTATCCTCCATTTTTATAAATCCCATATGCAATCATCAAGGAAACTTTGCAATCATCATAAGGACAGCAGCCAATAATATGTATTTATAAAAGAATAATAAATGCCTAGCAAGGCCGTAAATAAGTAAATATTGACACACATACATATTTATTTATGTGACCGGCCAAAATATGTAGTTTAATTCCAAAATATATATTTTTTAATATGTTTCCTATATGTAAACACTTAAATTATATAAAAAAAAAAACAAACAAATGAGAGTGTGTATTGGAAATTCTTCAAAAAACACGAAGTTGTACAGGTTGTGGTTTTCTTATTTTCTTAATTTATCTTTCAGTGGTAACATATTGTATGTTAATAATTAAATACATACGTAATATGTACGTACAGTTGTCTTTTTTTAGATTTTTCCGAAAACATTCCATAATCCGAACTTTTCGGTAATCCGAACATCGAACATTACGGAGATTGTACTGTAATTATAATTCAGATTGCTAAAACTTTGAAAAAGAAACTATTGAGGGAGTACTCGTGTAATTTTGCATGATTTGAATATTAAACTACAAATAACTGAAGTCATGATTGGTGTAATTTATCTATCTTTGCTAAGTACGACTACAAAACTAAAATTTAATAAAAAATAATGTACTTAATTTTCTCCGGCACTCTCAAACAAAATAACACTGATTCACTATAATTTGTGTGATAAACTACCAGTTTATATATTTTTTAAATATTTTCTTAGAACTTTCCTTTTCAAGATTCAGGAAACGAATAAACGTATTTGTCTCACATTCGTATTTATAGAGTGACGAATTGAACAAGTCAGTGCAAGTTCACGATACTCTGAAACAAAAATTGACAAGATTTTTACTGCGCGTTTGCTTGTAACAAGATCATACTGGTATATCATTATGTGCAGGTTTTTACAAGTTAAAAATGTATTGCGATCACAAAGCGAATGCCTACATCCTACAACTTGCACAATTTTATAAACATATATAATAATTTTTTTACTTCATGGGTACTTTTATAAATAATGTACATGTCTTTATATTATAAGATAGTATAATGTAAGTAAATAGGTACTATCAGTGTATGTTGAGATCCACTATCGTGGACCCCCATTTTCATTTCATGGACCCCCAATTTTTTTTTCTCTGACGTAGACCCCTTGCAGGTTGTCATAGACCCCTGGGGGTCGATATAGACCACTTTGGGAATCACTGATCTATACCTATCTAATTATCCTTTTATGATTGTCTGAGCTATAAATGTCGTTCATCAAAACATTATTTATTTTACGATATGCGTAGAAATATGTTTCATGTCGCTGATGGCAGCTTATTTGATAGTTTTATCGTATTTTTGGAAATTTTTGAAATCCGATTTACAGATCTTTGGTTTAATTTATATTCAGAATTCCATTATTATAAAAATAATCTTGTTCTAACGTAATTAAAGGATTTTTTTGACCTTCTCTCTTTTCTTATAAATAACGTGTCAATGCGTTAGAAAGAGAAAAAACTGTACGCACATATGTCAATTTGAGCAACAAAAGAACACCACACAGATTCAAAATAAACATTTACTTTTTATGTGACATCTCTTTCCTTATCATTCGTAAGAAATCATATCGTGTTGAACGTAGGTTGAATTAGAGGATTATCTCGAAAAAATTCCAATAATATTTTCGTAGAAAGCAATTACTTTGTAGTTTGACATATTTATTAAATATTTGTAGATTTATTTTATTTATAATTTATTAAACTTAAAATAGTTCCAATTCATGTCGTCTAATATAAACTTGCATTTTAATTTATATATTGATTATTTTAAATACTTATTACATATATAATTTATACAACTTTACATAGTCTTAATCTAGGTACATTTTTTTAATTCCACTGGGAACTTAGCTATACATTTAAATGCCTTTATAGGTACAGTAAATAATTTTGTGTTTGGGATTTCTTTTTTTTTCTTGTCTAATATCTTCTTTCTGTCTCGTATGGTGTGTATCGAAGTCGTTATTGTAATGTAATTTCTCTCTAAAGTAAGGTAGGTAGTAAATTGTTAACAATCTGATTTTTTAATAACGTTTATAAAGGGGAACCGTATAACAAGATAAAGATTAGAAATTAAGTATTTTATTAATTAAAACACATGTCTAAATAAAACACAACCAACAGATTTCGACCCGATAAAATAACTAATTGAATAAAAAAAAGAGATTTATTTATTATTTATTCAATTTATTTTTTATAACTTATTGAAGTTTGTAAACCTCATTGTAATATTTAATCATTGAAGAAGATAATATTAACACATCCCAAATGAACCACGAAATCGAAAAAACAACAGAAATTAAAAAGATTTCAGTAGCATCTGGGACTCGAACCCAGGAACTCTACCTATCCGGGGTGACCGCTTAACCAACTTAGCTAATGAGACCAGTTCAATTTACGCCATTTACACCGATATCATACTTCAAGTTCAAGATTTGTTAATATCATCCTCCATTTTTATAAATCCTATATTATTGGCTGCTATCCTTATGATGATTGCAAAGTTTCATCCCTAACTCAATTGCAATCGAAATAGAGTCTCGGATATACCTACCCGATTTTTATTTATATGAGACATCTATTGACTTATTTTACAAGTCTGGAAAGAAATATTCAATTTATTTATTTATTATTGGGTTAAACTATAAGATACTATTTTAATATAAGAGAAAACATTATAATTATTCGTTCATTGGAAGATTGTTTCTTTCGCGTAAAATATATTTTTGATATCGCCGTTTGATACCGTCGATTACAACAACAACAACGAAGTACAATATCACTTATAACTATCAAAAAAGTTATCAAAATCAAAAGTTATTAAATTAATACTGGTGTAAAGTACCCGAGTTATCAGAAAAGTGTATAGTGCCTTTATAGTGTAGAAAGTCAGTGACAGCTGTTATAAGTCCCCGCACCCCTCACCTACGCATCGCCCGCCGCGGTAGCCAGCACACGCCTTGCAAAAACTCAGGGATATATAACTGTTTACTCGTAATAAAAAATATATATATATATAAAGTAAAAAAAAAAAAAAAATTATTTAAAAAATAATATATACATATTTTAAATAAAACGTACCTAATTAAAAATATCTCTTAGTGATAAAGCTTCCAACTACATCACCAAAGTTAACTAAATAATCAGTGGATTAATATCGATCGTTCATGATCCTAACAACAAATTCACAAAAGAAAATATTGTTAAAATTATTCCAAAAACTACGGAACTTATGGTTAATTGGTTGTCGATTTTGGTGTGATGCAAGGGGAACTGAATTCATTTAAAAATAATAAGCATCTCATGACGCCAATCACTACTCGTCAGCCGATTGAAACAAATATGTGTGAAATTGTTACCGAAATGGAAGAGAGAGCAAATCGATCCAAAAACGTGATTCTATATAATATTCCAAACTTCGAGTCAGATATAAATGTACAACTATCCCAGATTCATATTGAGATTAAAGACATCGCGGCATGTATTAAACTACTTGAACCTAAATTTTGCTCAGGACCAGATAAAATTCCCCCCATATTCCTTAAAAACTGTCAGGCAGTGTCTCTTATCCACTATACTTAATCTTTAAACAATCACTTTCATCGGGTAAGTTCCCGCAAATATGGAAAAACAGCTTTCTTACTCCAATACCATATATAAAAGCGGAGACAAGTCTTTAGTTGAAAATTACAGACCGATATGCATACAATCATCGATACCTAAAGTGTTCGAAAAGTTAATTCTTCAAAAAATATGTTCTTGTGTAAAATTTAATATTTCTTCATTTCAACACGGTTTTGTCTCTGGCCGATCTACTCTAACAAATCTTACACTTTACGAAAACTTCATCTCAGGTGCCCTTGCTAACAGACAACAAGTTGACTCAATTTATACGGATTTCAGTAAAGCGTTCGATAAGGTTTGCCATAAAATCCTTATAAATAAATTGTCAAAACTTGGAATAAGTGGTAAACTATTATACTGGATTAAGGATTATTTATCAAAACGTATACTGACCGTATGTATTAAAGAACATTTGTCTTACGAATTTGAAGCCACTAGCGGTGCGTCTCAGGGTTCACACCTTGGATCAATATTATTCATACTATTTATAAATGATGTCACTTCCATTTTCTCTGATGTTAACACACTATTATTTGCTGATGATATGAAAATATTTAAAATCATTAAACGTATCTATGATTGTTTGTCCCTACAATCTAACTTCAAAAAATTTGTAGAGTGGTGTGTCATTAATAAACTCACACTTAACATTAAAAAATGTCAAATCATGAGCTTTTTCAGAATTAAAAACCCCATCAAATATAATTATACACTGTACAACCATAGTTTATTATCTGTACCTGAAATAAGGGACCTCGGAATAATCTTTGATAGAAAATTATCATTTACTGATCACATTAATGCCATTACTAGTAAAGCTTTGAAAATGTTGGGCTTCATTACTACAAAATCTAAGTATTTCAAAAACATCCATACAATAAAATAACTTTACATAACTCTAGTCCGAAGTCAACTGGAATATAATTCCTCTATATGGAACCCTTCCTACAAAAATCACACAAATTCCATTGAAAGAATCCAACATAAATTTCTCAGAACAATTACCTTCAAATTAGGAATTCCCTCAGGTGACATTAATTACGCTTCTTTATTACAATCAATGCATCTCTATGTTTAAAAGATAGAAGAATACTTATTGATCTAATTTTTTTATTTAAAATAAACCATCACTGGTTTGACTCCCCTGAACTGACATCTTTAATAAGTTATCATGTACCCAGCAGACCGACTCGACTCAAATCACCTCACTATTGTAACAATACTGGAACGAATGCAGAACAAAATTCGATAATACATCGTTTGAACAGATAAGGCAACGAATATTCCAATACCGATCACGCTGACGGTCTATTATCATATAAAAGATGCTTATAACAAAAGTTGTCTAATCTGTAGTTAATCTGTAGTCTATCGAAATTTTTCTTAATCTTATTACTTTCTTTTTATTTATTACGTTATCTAATATGCTTATTTTCAAATATTTATATGTTTTGGGATCAAAGCTAATTTATTTCTATCTGATATAATATAATAAATATAATAAACCATGTATGATCGAGTGAAAATTGTTGAGATTCGTAAAGAGTGCAAGGCTGATGTAAGCGTAGTGAGCAAGATTAAGAAAGGGACGCTTAGATGGTTTGGGCATGTAGAGCGAATGAACGAAGAAAGGAGTGTAAGGAGAATATATGACGCGAATGTGAATGGAAGAAGAGGCCGGGGACGCCCGAGGAAGACATGGCACGATCAAGTGAATCAAATGCTCGAGTCGGGCCATGTCAGAAGTCGGAATAACAGAAGAGAATGTATGAGGCGTTGTATGAATGTGAATGAAGCAAGAAGTGTATGCCAAGATCGAGTTGTTTGGCGGTCCGTCCTCTCTGCCTACCCCTGCGAGGAAACGGCGTGATGGTTAGTTAGTTAGTTAGTTAGCTGATATAATAGAAAACATCAGAGACCAAATTTGTTGTTGTACTTGTAATAAAATGTTCATAAATTGTTCAAATCACTGTAATGTAAAAACCATTTTTTATGGCGTATATATATATATATGTATAAATAAATAAATACATAAATAAATAGAACACAGTTGAAATTATTTGTTAGTTTCATTAATTTTATTAAAAACTACAATATTTCTAACCTAGCTCAATAAAAGAGTGCGACAAAATATAGATATTTGTTATAGGTAGATATATAAAGGTTTATATTATTATTTCGTTCTTTGGTTCCCGCAAGCCAGTTGTTTAAATTTGCATTATCTAAGTATGTAGGAAGGTACTATTCCACGCCACCAGTACGATGTGATTTTTGATTCATGTTTCATTACAGATTTGTAAATATTTTCCCGTTCATCAAATAAATTAAATTAAGCTACAAAGTATATCAAATTAATTGGTCTCCTCATTGATGAAGTTAATTGTTCATCTTTGAAAGGAATATTTATTCCTTTGTTACCTTTACGATTGTTAAAAACGATTATCACATATTTTTTGCAAAATAATACCACCTTATCATTTTGAATCATAGAAATTGTTCTCAAATTAATTGCATTTCAACGATCTGTGACGTACATATTTTTTTATTATTAATTAAGTATTAAGTATTTATGTAGCTGATTAAATTATTAATAATAAAGTCCGGGAGAGTCCCCACCTAAAATACTTATTACCGTCTCTAATTTTGTTCTTGAACTTGCTAAAAAACAAATTCGCTCCATGTAGACCAACAAAAGGTAACAAGCAATGCTTCTTGTGATTTTTTGACTACAAAACAATGCACATTCTTTTTGAAAAATATTTTTAAGATTCATATATAGTAATAATAAAAATATTTGGATGATTTGCATAGCGCCTTTTTTGTGAAATATCTACTCGAGGGCACTGTACAATCGTTTTTTTTCAATGCTCTAACTTATCACTAATTGTAGACAATCTGTCTACCAGTGGTGGCAGGCCATAAAGCTGAAAAGCTGTGCCTACCCTATGAAAAACATACAATAAAAATATATTATAAAAATACGATGAATATCAAAACATACTTTTTCCTTGTATTTGGTATGCAGTTACTACGACAATTGTGGAAAATGCATAAATTATATCCCAACTTGAAAAACTACTCACAGCCTAGTCATAGAGCAATGCACGCCACTGCTCTATAGAGTGTCTAGATATTGTTTGGTCGAATGTTATAGCGAATTCACAAGAAGGGCTTGGGTCCAGTGATGAAGACGTCCGGAATATTTCCACCAATATTCTGAGGACGTCAGTTGAATCATTATTATCCATTACATATAGGTATATTTACAATGATCCACTACTGTTGTAAAAAAAACTATAGCATTTAATTATATACCAATATTGAATAGTACGAAAATAAATTATTTTTGGTAAAGGTTTCGTAAAGAGAGTATTCGCATTCATAATAATAATGAACTATTTTTTTTTATTTATTTTATCAACTTAGGGGCACAGTAAACAACCAGAAACACGACATTGATAAACAAAGCGCTATGTGAATAATAATAAATTAATGCAATAATTAATGATTCATTTAGTTATTAGACAGGTAATTAATATTCACTTGGTGAAACCCGCGACTTCTGGGTTAGGAGTCAAAACGAATGTTAGGTTCCTAAGGTCGAAATATCAAATTAACGACGAAAAAAAGTAAGATAAAGTTAGTTAAACGATTAGCGTACTTAACTGCTCTCAACCTTCTGGAGGAAGTGAGACTATGACATCCCAAATCGGGGTATGTTGTGAGGCTGGTGATAGAGGAGATGAGAAGGAGATGGGGCGAGGAAGGGGGGGAAGTATCTGAGTATTTAGATCTGCTCACCAAACACGGCAGAAGCCATTTCAAGCATTTTTGTCTGCAGGTTCTACCAAAATCAATTTATTTTATAATACTACATACTTAAATTTATAGATTTGTCCTATTTCACAATTTATCCAATAAAAATCATACATACCTATATAGCAGAGACGAAATGAACCATAAGAAAAAAATACAGAAAAATCAAACAATTTTCTGAACAAAATGTATTTTTCACCATGAATTTGGTAAGGAACTTGTACGTTCATTTATATATTTTAGATTATGATAAAATGGTTATTTTCTGATACAACTAACTAACTAACCATCAGGTAGGCAGAGAGGATAGACCGCCACACAACTCTTTCTCGGCATACACTCATTCCTTCATATGTCGCCTCACATATATATACTCTTCTTTTATTCCAACTCTTCAAATGGCACGACTAAGCATTTGATTCACTTGATCGTGCCACGTCTTCTTCACCATTTTCAAATATTCAATGCACAATAAATTCATACTAGAAATTAATAAAAACAACACGCAAACTACCCTTTCTCATAGAGCAATGCACGTTACAGACCTACAGTATATTTGTGGCACGTTCCAGAGTGGTAGATACTTTCAGTATCGCTCTGGTGAAAGACTACCATTCAGAATCAAAACGTTGTTTAAAATAGTTTTAGCCGTGTTTGGTGAACAGATCTGAATAGGGAGGTAATTTTCCACCTTCCTCCTCTCCATCTCCTTCCCCTCCCATACTATAGGCTACAGAAATAAACCCAATTGAGAATGCCATAGTCCCCAAAAAAACTCCAAACCTAGGCGTAAGGCCTGTGTCATCTTTGGGGATGCTGTGTGGAGGATATTTTAAGTGACGTATGAATTCATCCCTCTCACTGCGGTGCAAGGCCATGATGGGTAGAAAGAGTCCAGCTGGGGAGGCCAAAGGGTCTCAGACGTATCCGCCGCCAAGACGTGAACAAACATGAACCAGGGCATCCCTGCTAAATCACCAAACATAGCGAACCACTTGGGATGACCTATAGTAGAGGTGTGGGTTATCTATTAAATAATTCCCAAAGTGACGGTATCTACACGCGCCTCCCAAATTTAATCTAACAGGTTGAAATCGGTTGGGACTCTTGAGCGGTTGGGTCTCTTGTATGGTTATGACTCTTGTGCGGTATTCATATGGAAAAATCGTACATCATTTCATACATTCTCTACTCTTAAGACCTGAATAAACCTCACCCCCACGATCCTGGACATGCCTGCTAAGTCACTAAAGGTAGCGAACCACTTAGGGTGACCTATGGCAGAGGTGTTGGTTATTCATTAAATGGTTCCCGGGGCGGCAGTACCTACACCCGCCTCTTAAATTGATTCTGCAGGCTGGAAGCATTTGGGACTCTTGTGCAATTGGGACTCTTGTGCGGTATTCAAATCAAAACGCATCCATAATTTCATACGTACTTTACTGTTAAGACCTGAACAAATCTTACCCTCATGAACTTTAACACTCCTGCCAAGTCACCAAACGTAACGAACCACTTGGGGTTACCTATGGCAGAGGCGTTGGTTATCCATTAAATGGTTCCCGGGACGGCAGTATCTACATCCGCATCTTAAATTGATTCTCCAGGTTGGAATCAGTTGGGACTCTTGTGCAATTGCGACTCTTGTGCGGTATTTAAATCAAAACACATCCATCATTTCATACGTACTTTACTGTTAAGTCCTGAACAAATCTTACCCCCATGAACTTGAACACTCCTGCCAAGTCACCAAACGTAACGAACCACTTTGGGGTTACCCATGGCAGAGGCGTTGGTTATCCATTAAATGGTTCCCGGGGCGGCGGTGCTTACACTTGCCTCCCATATTGAATCTGCCGGGTTGGAAGTAGTTGAGACTCTTGTGCGGTATTCACATGAAAAAATCATCGAGGTAGTGTTTATCCAATGAATCGTTACCGGGGCGGCGGTACCTATACTCTCAAAGAACCAGATATACCAGTTGATTAGCAAGGCACTCTGATTGGTTCATTTAAATCGTATCAACAAATGAGCACAGTGAAGAACCAGGTACACGACTTTGTTAAAGAAAGCGGCCTGATTGGTTCATTCAAATCGGATCAACAAAGGGAAAAAGTGTAAAATGTATATGTGATGGAAAAATGGGCGTGGCTTACCGCAAAATCCATATGACGAAAGTTGATCTTTTGGATCAACGTTTATATGCCTGCTTTAGTATTAGATCAACAAATTAAGGGGGATCAACAAATTCTAACGGATCATCAAAAACCTGGCGTACCGTCGTGTCTGATCAACTTAGTACGAGAAGGGATCTCTATATATATGTTGAATGACACCTTGTTCTTGAATATTATCATTATGTTGAATATCAAAGGAACCTGACCCTTTGGACCACTCAGTTACAAACCGGTCATTGATTGCCACTATCATGCCGAATGATATCATAAGGCTGATATATTTTACGTTGATTCCACACAGGAGACACTGAGGAAAATAATTTCCCTTAGGGCCTATGTCATCTTTAGGGATGCTGTCTAGAGGGTGGTTTTGTGTGTCCAGGACTGATGGACGTACCACGCAGTTGGTGGCTAGACACATTCGCCGCCAAGATCCGGACAAAGCTCACTCCATGAACCCGGGCACCCCTGCCATGTCACCTAACGTAGCGAACCACTCGAAGTGACCTGTGGTAGAGGTGTTGGTTATACCCGCCTCCCAAATTTCCGACATTATGTTGAATGCCAACATCATTTTAAAGATCCATAGATCTTCTTTTTGGAGTTGCTCGTTCGTAGCATTGAAGGCGTTACACATGATAACCCACAGATTGGAAACCTCCACTCAATAAGCGAGATAAAATTATAATAATTGCTGACTCGTTCTATAATAAAGATATGTATAAAAAACCTCTTTAAACTCATATTACACCGTGCTATGGAGTGAGACGATAGTGTGCCAGGAAGCCGATATTTATTTATATTAATTAAGTTGAAGTGATTCCTTAAAACGTGATATTGTGACAAGTTGTAGTTGAAAAAAACTACCGTACAGAATGACAGAAGGAAGCTTTTTTGTCCAGTATGCTGCAGCACTATGCGGTCAGTATGTGTAATACACAATTCAATCACTAAAAGTGTTTACTTTAATTAGTGATTTTAAGTGTTTAGTTTAATTAGTGATTACAATCACTAAAAGTGTTTACTTTAATTAGTGATTACAATCACCAAAAGTTTTTAGTTTAATTAGTGATTTCAATCACTAAAAGTGTTTAATTTAATTAGTGATTACAATCACCAAAAGTTTTTAGTTTAATTAGTTATTTCAGTCACAAAAAGTATTTAGTTTAATTAGTGATTTCAATCACTAAACACCAAATCAGTCACCGAAACACCAATTATTTAAATGAGTAATTAAAAAAAAAAAGTTATTTATTTCGTGTTTCCTATGTACTTATCTTTCCTTAGTTGACGCTTTTATTTTTTTTTGTTTCTCTATTTATTTTCTTAATATTAGTTTTCACTGGACAGTTTCACTATATCTGTAAAACACTAATTATTTGTGCACTTTTGTAAATTTTGAAATTGTTATCCATGTTTCTGTATCCTTAGTTGAAATATTTTATATATTTATTTTATATTTGTTTGCTCTGCACTATTTTTTCATGTTTTTTTTAATTAATTTTATTGTTATTATTTTATTTTTATTTATTTACTTATTTACTTTTAAATATATGTATTTTTTAAATATTAACGAGCACTCCTTTCCTAAATCCAATGAACAGCTTACATTAGGAAAGAATATGTATTGCACAAACCTGTAAAATATGTAACAAAAAAAAAGATTTGGTATTCTGACTTTTGATTCGTAATAATCATCCTTCGCTACTTGCAAAATCATAATTTCATTAATAAATTACATTGTTGACATCCATGGCACGATGTTCCGGTTCCGAACAAAGAGAGTGCGTGATTCGATTTCCGGCTTAGGTAAATTAAATTTAAAACAATATTTTTTGTTATCTCACTAGATACATATGTACATAACATAAGTGTGTACCTCGGTTCAGAATTGAAGATACACTCAGTCTTCTGTATTGTCCTTGCGACAGACCAAAATTCATTGAAACATTGCTGTATCGACTCAAATTCCCAGGATGCCATACAGGATCCCGGTCAGTTGGGAATTTGCGGCAATCACATAACAAATAGTTGTGTTTAACTGTGATGAGGAGTGACAATAATAATATGTTAAATTATTGCTTTTTAATAATTATTTCTACAGCTCTCAGAGTACTTATTTATTTTTAAAACTTTAAATAGTACATATATGTTCTAATGTAAACATATCTATATATATAAAAATCAATGTAGGTTTGTTTGCTTGTTTGTCCTCGATGTTCTCGAAAATCACTAGACCGATTTCGCTGAAGTTTGTTTTTATTAGTGTCGGGAAGGTTCAAAAAGTAGTTTGAATGAAATCCAATATGTAAAACTGTAAAAACTATAACGTTTTAAAATTAGTATGAAAAACATTGAACCCGACATGTTTTATTTAGGTTAGCCCATAGATTGCATATTCAAAAGAAGAAGGTTCTTTTGGGTAGAATATTTTCAAAATAGAAAACACGAGTAGATACCTATTTAAGAACTTTATTATTAAGATTTATTTGAAAAAATAAATGTTTCGAATGAAATAAAAATTTCAAATGAACGTGTCTTTGTTTCTTTGTTTAGAGATAGTAATAGTCGTCACAAGGCATTACTTTCGCAGTCAAATCAATTATGGCAGCCAAAGGAAAAGCAAGAATTCACAACTTTATAACTTTATTAAAAAACAACAAAAAAACGAACAAGGCCGGGTACACATCATCAGCACAGGATTAGAAATACGATAATTATTTTGACCGATGACCGTCTCCAATTGAGAATTACAGAACTAAACTAACTAACTAACCATCACGCCATTTCCCCGCAGGGGTAGACAGAGAGGACGGACCGCCAAACAACTCGATCTTGGCATACACTTCTTGCTTCATTCACTTTCATACAACGTCTCATACAGTCTCTTCTGTTATTCCGACTTTTGACATGGCCCGACTCAAGTATTTGATTCGCTTGATCGTGCCACGTCTTCCTTGGACGTCCCCGGCTTCTTCTTCCATTCACATTTGCGTCATATATTCTCCTTACACTCCTTTCTTCATTCATTCGCTCTAGACGCCCAAACCATCTAAGCGTCCCTTTATTAATCTTGCTCACTACGCTTACATCTTCCTTGCATTCTTTACGAATCTCAACATTTTTCACTCTATCATACATGGTTTTACCACACATTCATCTCAGAGATTTCATTTCTATAGCATTCAGTCTACTTTCATACTTCCTCTGTCAGTTCTATGCCTCACTGCCATACATCAGAGTTGGTATCAGCACTCCATTGTGGACTGCTATTAAAAATTACTTCATTTTTCCTTCTTGCAAAGTGGTTATGTTGTGTTGTTGTTTATCAATTGATCGCATGAATTCTGAACTTTTTTCAGTATTGCATTGTCTATGAAAGCGTCTATTAGAAATAATGTTTTGTTCGATGAGCCATGATACCCCTGTCAGTAAAACGGAATGTAAATTAAGTATAAACTTTGTTTTATTTTTATGTTAATAAGCTATCGTTTCAGTGCAGAGAGTATAAACTCTCCAATAAAACCATAAATTTAAGTTTTTAATTTTTAATTATGTTATAAAAGTTTGAAAACCTCATTGTAATATTTAATCATTAAAGAAGTGGAGGATAATGTTGACAAACTCTTGAATTTGAGATATGAAATCGATAAAGATGACATAAATTGAACTGGTCTCATTAGCTAAGATGGTAAAGCGGTTGTCCCGGAAAGACAGAGGTCCTGGGTTCGAGTCCCAGATGCGATTGATGTATTTTTATTTTCTGTTGTTTTTTCGGCTTCATGTTTCATTTAGGTTATATAAATATTATCTTCTGCAATGATTAAACATAAATTTTAGTTTAAGTAATAGTTTTATTACGTAATTTTAATCAATAATGGTTTTGATACAATTTATCTTAATATTCTTTTTTTTAAGTTATGTGAAATTAGATCAACAATCAAAAGTGAATTGTTATCAACTTCACAAGATTATAATATTTTGTATTTACCTAATTTAAGAAGTGCATTTGGTAATTCAATATTAATTCAATTTCAGTGACGTTATCACTGGTGTACCATGGAATGGTACAAGCATGGCCTTCTCCCGTCTTCCCTAAAATTCTTTCAGGAGAAAATGGTATTCAAATAACCAAGGTAAGATTTCTGAAATTCGGTAGATACTCTC
Organism: Halesus radiatus; assembly: GCA_022606495.2. NCBI lineage: Eukaryota > Metazoa > Arthropoda > Insecta > Trichoptera > Limnephilidae > Halesus > Halesus radiatus. Next base: position 20,333 of record JAHDVE020004103.1, read on the forward strand.
AGTATCACCCTTGTGAAATACCACTATTCATAATCGAAACATTGCTTTAAATGATTGTAGTCATGTTTGGAGATCAGATCTGAAAAGCTAGGTACTTTTCAACTTCCTTCTCCCTTTCCCACTACCTTCAGCCCCACAACGTACCCCGATTGAGGATGCTATAGTCCCACTGGCTTGGAATAGTCGAGCCGAGACCAGTTGCGACTCTTATGCAGTATTCACACTTTATTTTATTGAAAAGTGTACAGTGTCCCCATTCCCAATAGTGACAGCCAGTGGCGGTTTTCTCTATTGTTCTTGTGCAGTGAACTGACATGAAATATATAAGAAAGTACAACCAACTTGCAGGTATCATAATTTTACCACACTTTAAACAGCGCGCCATTCAAACTCCGTGCTAAAAAATCCACCAACCCGTATAGTCCTGTAATACTTCCCGAGAGCGAGTCCAAAATGAATTCCATATGTGCGTTATGAATTCAGCATAGAATTACTATGGGAATTTTTATCCCAAGAAATAGATCATACAAGACGTAAACCGCGCGAACGTAAAAAACCTTGGGAAACTACTAGCTGTCCAGGTGCGCAGCGACTATGGAATCTGTTAACACAAAATTTGTACCGAAAAGTATTTTGCAAGGATAAATTTAATGAATTTTTTTCTATGATTCTCGTATTTTAAGTTGTTATTTATATACTTAAGTGAATTACTGAACCTGTTACCTTTTTATATAAAAAAATTAACAATATCTGTCGCAAGTTGTGATTTTCGCATTTTAACTATTTTTGTCACTATATTGTCACGTCATTATATTAATCATTGGCCACAGACGTTTTTATGAATCGTCGAATTGTTTCTTGTAGCTAGTTGATGAAATTCATTTAGATCTAGGGATACATGTATTTAATAAAGGAAAGAGCAAAATAGGATTTTTTCACGTGGATGATGGAATTTTTTCTCACTTTTTTAACTGGTAACAACAATGACATTCTATATTATTATATGTTTTCAGGAGCAATGTTCTTGGCTGGCGTCCCTGGTGGCTTTGGGCGGCCCTCCAGGCTGCCTTCTGGCGCAGTACCTGGGAGATAAGATCGGGAGGAAGAAGACAATCCTACTGATGGCTGTACCGGGTATTGTCGGATCGGTAATGCTGTGAGCCTAATGATCTTAGGTACTTCACTAACCTCTGTGCTAAAACATACATACTAATTATTACGAATAGAAAGGGAAGTAGGTTTGATAGCCAATGTACGCATAGTGAATGCAATAAAAATGATGAAAACAATATTTAGGCGACACATGACTCAATAAACCGCTCTTTTTATAATTTATTTCCACTAGTTTGTTTTTGGCCGGACCGGTTATGCATTTTTTCCACATGATAAAATTGAATTAATTTTTAAGACAATGATATCGATTTTAAATTAATTCAGGTACAAAATTAACGTAATGTTATGAACAACATTAAAGAAATGCCGCTGATAGCTCCATCGCAACTTCTTCCGCTCGTTCATATACAACTACCTATAGCTACAGTGGAGTTCTCGGTGGTACGACAACAACAAAAGTACACGTAGATTGTTTGGGCATTAATATAAATGGATTTTACTTCAAATATAATTACATATTCCATTAGAAAAAATAAACTACACGTTCTTATTAAAAACTTTAAAAATTCTTCCACTTGAAGACAAAACGATAAGCGACCCACGTTTTCTTTTTAAAATTATAAATTCGAAGCTAGACTATTGAAAAATCTTGACTCTTGTCAACATAAGAGTACCTAGTATACACGAAACACCAGGCAACCTTAAGGACCTTTTTCCATGTCACCTTTCACAAACAAATTATGAAACCAACTCGCCAATTTCTCGCCTACAAGTACAAGTAGCTTTGCAAACAAATGTACAAATGATATCGATTGAGGTGATTTTCCCAAGAAAACGGCGCCATAGAATTAATCCAATTATTATTACTATTATTTTTAACATGAAAAATCTATATTTAAAACTTAACTTATCAATTTTTCATATCAAAAGATTTTTTCTGATAACTTTAGACTATTTAAAAAAAAGCTAATATGTAAACCAATCTAATTAATCATTATTGAATGCAACGATTGTTTTAGTATATAAGTAAATATTTCATCGTTCAGTTTTTTTTTTACTAACAATTGTTTGAAAACTGTAACCACCTTACGTAATGTAAAAAAAAAATATTTGTCTGTGTACGTGTTGCAGAAAAATGTTACAATTTGTCTTGTGTTCCCCATCGGCACATATAATTTAATAGTGGCGACGATGGCTGGTTAATAATGTTACCACATTATTACAACAGTACTTTTAAAAACATTTATTTACATATTATCAATTTGATAATAATAATTGACATAAATAATAAACACACATGCTTATTATTAGTCATAATAATCAATTGGGTAATACACCTAATTGGGTAATACACGTACTTGGGTAATACACCTAATTGATTACCCAATTAGGTGTACCTAATTGGGTTATACATATTGGGTAATTATGCACCTAATACAATTGAAGTACATTATTGAATTCATTCACTTTTGTCTTATCACGAAATATTAGGAATGTTCAAAACCCTTCCTGCCATATATCTTTTAAATTTCCTAGCATCGTATCATATTATAAGGGAGAGTGGGCTAACGGTAATACTTCTTGGTATCTAGATTTGGGTGTTACCGAGAAGTTACAAGTAAAACACATATTTTGACCCAGTCATCAAAACAAAAAATGACTACAAAGAAAAATGATCACATCTATCCAGATGTTGGATACAGCAAGGGAGCCCGACACGAAGAATTCAAATAAGTAGAAAGCTTAACCTCGCTTAATTTTAAATTCCGAAACATCTAACGAAAAAATATTCCGATATATACATACATTTTGGAAGGCACTATCTACTAAATATAAACTATATGTATTTTAATCATTGAAGAAGATAATATTAACACATCCCAAATGAACCACGAAACCGAAAAAAACAACAGAAATTAAAAAGATTTCAGTCGCATCTGGGACTCGAACCCAGGACCTCTACCTATCCGAGGTAACCGCTTAACTAACTTAGCCAATGAGACCAGTTCAATTTACGCCGTTTACACCGATATCATACTTCATGTTCAAGATTTGTTAATATTATCCTCCATTTTTATAAATCCCATATTACTGGCTGCTGTCCTTATGATGATTTCTATTGTTTTTTCGGTTTCGTGGTTCATTTGGGAAGTGTTAATATTATCTTCTTCAATGATTAAAATATTACAATTACGTTTACAAACTTCAATAATTTATAAAAAAATAAATTGAATATATGTATTTTATTTATATGTTCACTTCACGACTCTTACGTTAAGACTAATTGACTGGGTTTATAAATTGTTAATGATTTTAGGGAATAATGACGTTCGTGACCACCCCAATCTGGATGTACATTTCAAGATTTATCTGCGGGGTTTGTGCTGCCATGGGAATCGTTGTAAGTTTAACTGATAATAACAGACAACAAAAATATTTTCGTTCAAATTTATAGAAATAAGGCTCAGGTCAAGTGGAGTTGGAGTTTGGGTTAATAATATATATTCACATGGATCAACAAACGCCTATTCAGAATATGTTATATAGAAATTATGTATAGAATTTATAAATCTTCATTTAAAAGTTAATAACATGCTATCTCATAAAAACGCCTTATTTGGTTGGTATCAATGAATCGATGTCACATGGTTGTTTGCGCGTAAAATCTTTTTGTATAAATATTTTGGTGTGTTTTAAAAAATCGAACTTTGAGAATTAATTTAACTATATCGTGATAGAAGCAGTCTTTCACCTTCAGTTCAAAAAGGTTTCCTAGACGACAGGTGGGAGTTTTCTAAAGTCATCTTGAAGTGGAATATTACTATTCACGGTCGTTTTGTATTGCCTGAGGGTTGTCGTCCCTGGTCTTACAGTGGACAGTGCGATATTTTAGAGAACAGGGAGCCATCATGGTGGGGTGGCGGGAGGTGTTTCACTCACCGTGCGCATAGCAGTATTTAGTTGCACATTATTATATACCTCTACGCAAATACTTTAGAAGTTTGAGAATCGCTAAACAAGTAATATTTGACAAAGATTGAGTAAGTGAATAAATAAAACTATGAATATTCTGGTGACCAGTCGGTTATGCAGTGGAAAGATAATTAGAAGGTAGAGAGTAGATTTTATCTTTAAATTGACGCACGTATCCGTTATCGTTAGATAAATTCGGAAACCCGAGTAAAATTATCCACATGATAAGATCTAATGGATTTACCTGAATAACGATGTAATGTTCCTAAAACAATTAAAATTTTGATTTTAATCACACTGATAATCAATAAATGAAGGATGCACGGTGATTAAATGAAGATTTGGGTGATGATTAGTTTTATGGTATACCAATTTTAATTACACTGATTTATATACTTAAGATTATATTTTATTTGATTATCTAGTTTCATCATGAGTGTCGTGATTATTAATGGTGAAATTGAAAGGAATTTTGGTTATCTTGATAAATAAATCGGTAGGTACTGAGTGATTTTTCCGATTATTTTTTTTAACTTGATACACATTCCCATGTTATTAAAGTGCAAGATTTTTGTATGACCGGAAGGTCAGCATTTGATAATAGGATTTTGAATGATATCACTATTATCAAAACAAATTAAAAGGTTTTTCAATTTTGGAATAACTTTTTGAATCATTGGAGATAATATTAACAACTCTCAAAATGAAACATGAAACCGAAAATAAAATGATAACGGTAGCAACTGGGACTCGAAGCCAGGACCTTTTGGTCTATGCTGGACCTGTAATGGTCTAACCATCATCATTTTCTTATAATAGAACCCTGGAAAATATTTTTTTTTATATACATAACTTTCATGCTAGAAAAGCTTAAGAGAGCGACATCTATCGACTTGTGGAGAGTTTGATTACAGTGAATTATAATCCAATATTTTTTAATCCAGGAAACTCGTTGCAACATAAAACCACGAGATGGCAGTTAGAAAAGGGCGTGTCCTCTTATAAATAAACATCATACGATTTGGTCAAATCAACGAAAGCGTTACCAATCAAACGGGCGTTTTACATAAATAACAATTAGTGGTGACAGGACAAAAGAAATATTAATTATTTATGTGAATCGAAAGGGTTCAGATCGACGGCCTATAAGATAAACATTCGAGTAGAGGACGAACAGGACGAGAGAGGTCATGAACTTTAACCAAAACAATGAGATAGAACCATTGAAAGTGAAAGCAGAAAGTAAAAATAATACACAAAATTTTAATTACAAATAAAAAAACTACAAAGTAATGATTTATCTTGCACGGGGAAAGGTGTGGTTGCATTAGAATTTAGACAGAAAGACGTGTCATGTAAGGCTAAGCGGAAAAACAACGAATTAGAGAAAATAATTCAGAGAACAATAGTTTCAACAGATGAAAAGGGGAAGAAACAAGAATTATACAGTATGGAAACTTCGGCAAACTTAAGAGGCGATTTAGGCGGGACTAATGCGAAATTGGAGTACAATTTTCTAATTTCAGAAACGTAGATATTCACAAGGAAGTGAAACTAGACTGATTTTAGGTGATAAAAGGTATTTATTAAGTAGATTCTGGGCATCAGATATTATGAAAATGTAGATGAGAAACGTATCAATCAATTATAAAATTTAAACTGAAGGAATTCATTAGAAATGTTGAGATATATGGACTACTACGTTGAAGATAGTTCGATACATTTAGTTAAGATTTTGCGGTTGCCGATGCCTATTGTTTACAGAATGGTAAATATTGTTTATATAAGCGACCAGATGAACATGAAACTAGGCTAATAAAGAGATATACAAACGATTAAAGTTATACGCAAAGCATAGGGTTATTTACTTAAAGAAAAGTAATAAAAAATAATGGGTTTTCGATAAACTCTGATTTATATCGGTTTTTTATGAAAATAATGGTTATTACCCATAATAAAGAATAAGCTAATTCGATATTCAGTTAGAGTGAAATGGAATTGGGGGAGTGGCCAGAGAAGAAGTTGACGAACTCATATCTACCAGGGTTGGGATGGGGAAATCGCAGATAAAAATACCAACAAATTAATATATAAAATTATTAAAGGTAATGGAAAATCAATTAAGGATGATATCAATCGACCCGGATGAAAGTATAAGCAGACGACAGGTACATGCAAAAGGTGTAATGCAGTTAGACCAGGAGGAAGTGGTGCAACACATTGAAAAATCATTCTGGAAAGGTATATTTATTAACTCAGGCAGGTGAGGTAGGGAAATAATTATAAAGTATTTACACCAATATTAGGATCAATTGAGAATTGCACGAAAAGTTGCGTTAATCGATTATTCACATGTTAGATCAGAAAAAAAACCATGTTACCATCGGAAAATGCACAAATAAATATATATTACATATAAAGATAACCAGGGACTAAGGGAATTACTAAAATTGAGCGATGTGAAGAAGGCGCATCTTTAAATAAATTACAATAGGGACATAATGGTTATATTTACGAGATATCCGAGGTCATAGACGACAAAAAGATTAGCGATAGATAATATTTTCAGAAAGAAAAACATGAATCGAAATTTTCTATTTTAGAACAAAGAACAGGAGGGCGCTCTAAAGGAATTAACTAAATTCGATCCTGGCCAGTGTGAGAGAACGAAATAGCTGTGGAGGCGGTCCAGGTATTATCTAAATATTTACTTTAAAGAATTACATTCGAAATTAGTGTTATTTACATATAGGTTTACGAGTTGATACAGTACATAATTTAATGTAGAAGTTAAAGGCAGTTAGGACCTTTTGGTTTTAATCTGGATATAAAAGACGATGTAAGACCAGAATACAGGGAGTTCGTCGCGAAATACGCCGGAGAAGAAAATATTTAATTACGTGCGGACCGATATTTGAGTAATTGAGAAGTGTTTTTTTTCTGGACTTAGAAAGTTTCATTTGATTTGTCATCTTACAATCAAATAAAGTGTTTAAATAAATTCTCTTAAATAGTTTGATTTAATTCAATAATAGTTTTATAAATATTGAAGTTTTCTAAAATTCATTATACTTAAGTTGATATAAAAAAAGCAAGTGAATAAAATATTTGTGTTCAAATTAATAATAAAATTTTCATAAAGGCAGTTCGTCGTGAAATACGCCGGAGAAGAAAATATTTAATTACGTGCGGACCGATATTTGAGTAATTGAGAAGTGTTTGCTTTCTGGACTTAGAAAGTTTCATTTGATTTGATTCTTACAATTAAATAAAGTGTTTAAATAAATTCTCTTAAATAGTTGTTGAAACTCAATAATAGTTTGATAAATATTGAAGTTTTCTAAAATTCATTATACTTAAGATGATATAAAAAAAAAAAGTGACCAAGTGAATAAAATGTTTGTGTTCAAATTAATAATAATATATTTATTAAAATTTACTTAAAGACAGTTCGTCTCGAGTTGATACATCGTAAATTGCGTGCGGAGTAATTAAGAAGTGTTTTTTCTGGACTTAGAAAGTTTCATTTAATTTGATTCTTACAATTAAATAAAGTGTTTTTGTGTGTTTTCATAAATAGTGAAATTTCCTAAAAATTAATAATACTTAAATTACGTTGAACATTCTAAAAGTTGCAATTAAAGTTGATAACAATATATTTGATTTAATTTTCTCAAAACTATTAGTGCAGTGTGATAATAATAATAGTTTAATAAATATTGAAATTTTCTAAAATTAATAAAGTTGTTTGTTTAAAGATTTTAAAAATTACTTCTGTGAATTAATTAAAATTGGTGGTGCAAATGGGATTACAATAGTTAAATGAAATGTGATTTAATTCATTTTTGTGTTGAACTGAATTTATTGCGAGTTTGTGACAGGAATTAAATATAATTGCGTTTCAAATTTTCTTGAAGGAATTTTCAATCTAAAAAATTTATAGTAATATAAGAAATTTAAAAAAAAAAATATTCAAATTCAAATAATTCGGTGGAGATAGAATTGGTAAAATCGTATTTATTCCGAACGTCAAAGTGAATAAAATAGGAAAATAAAACAACAACATTAAATATTATTTAATAATATCCGGATTGAGAGATCATTAAGTTTGAAAAAATTGTACAAATCGGTAGATCACGAATTGAAATTAGGTAACACTAGATTGTATTAAGTAGATATTTCTAAATTAGATTAAACATACCAGGCAGGGAAGTTCAATATTTTCCGAAAATTCATAATGGCGTGTATATCCCGTTTGGAAAAATTATGAAATTTGTCGGAGTTCAGGTGAGTCAGTCAATTTAATATTAAAGTTTTCAGGTTCCCCGGGAAGGAGAGGATGGTGACACGAATTATATTTCTAATGATGTATAAGTGAATATATTATATATGTATGTATATATATATTTACTGTTTAATATATAGGTCAATGCTATACGACCGTTATTTATATGAGTAAATGTTTTGTATACTTGATCAAAGCCGTTCTAATCAAATATTTGAGTTCAAATACATTTTATGATACCCAAGCGGGTACATCTACCTTCATTAAATATTTTACGATAACCTCTCTTTTAGCATTGAATTATAATTAAACGAGTACTATAGATAATTCAATTGTCTCACTCATTACCAGTACTCGACTTTTAAATATTCAAAAATACCTATTTTTACATAAATACATTTAGGAATTTATAATAATTTCCGGTAGATACATACCTGTATAATTGTCTTTTATTGAGTTAACTCATAATCAACAACTTCAGTACATCTTTTATTGACTTTCACTTTGGATCCCGTGTGCGCTGGTTAAGGGGTGAAACGAGTGAAATCGCCTTAAGCTCTCTATCACGTGGAGGGCGGGAGAAGGGAACGAAATACCAGTCTGGCTTCACCTAATTATCCCTCGTGGACAAAGAACCAGACTTGTTTAATGTTGAGGATACCGTCGCTTCCAGAGGGTGGACCTGGTTTCCAACCATCCTGGCGTTGGTGAGTTATTTTCCCAGAATAGCGTCGGCGTCTTGAGAGTGTTTGAGGGGACTCGCATTCCGAGGTGTCATGGATCGATGCCTATCTTTGACGATGTTCAATGTCGAGGGGACATTTTCACAGTAGGGTATGATAGATGGGAACGATTATTGGCCCTTGGCTTTCCTACCTGTTTTTCTGCGAGACGAAGGGACACGAGGGGCAGTTTATTCGCTAACCTATTTCCTGATGTACGTGTGTATTTTCCTAGTTGTATAGTGAAATAACTTCGGCTTAAAACTTGGCCTTTACTAAAAGTATGTATGTGTGTATGGGTATATATATATATGTTTAAAATGTATAATGTATCTATCAAATCTATATGGCCGTTATTTATTTTATGTTTAGGTATATGCAATGTTTAATATATATATAAAACCATTTATTATATTTATGTATATTTCCTATAAGAACAATTTATTTTATAAATATATATTTTCTCTAACATCTAAAATCAAAAATAACGTTACTAATTATCAACATCCCAAACGATTTTTATTAATTCAAAGATCGTTATCATTATAAAATAAACCAATAAATCCAAAATGTTATGCTTCCTGACGGGGGTCTCTGACACTTAAATATACAGTCGCATATCTCAATGACCTACATCCTCGACTGTTAATAAAACTAGGTCAACATTCCAAACCACACCCTCCTTTTATCGAAGTATGTAGATACGTATAAGTATGTATATATATTCGAATTTCAGTTTCATTTAATTGAAAAATAACTATCATCTTTTGCGAGGAATTATCATCTTTTAATAATCACGTACTTGTAGTTTGCGTACATAAATATTTTTATAGCGCCATTTTCATGGAAAGATTCAATTCAAAGGCGCTCCACATCCGTTCGAACATATTGATGAATTCAAAAGAACAAACTAAACCCACATCATAGAAAAATATCAAAATAAGCCTAATCATTCGTCGACAATACGCTCCCAAGTTATGTTATAAAATTTATTTTATCTTCGACTTAGGTTTACAAGGTTCAGGCCTTGCAAGTTTTGGACTTTTTGGAGTCCTACCTTTTCTCCAAACAAAATCAATCTACAGTTAAATTCAAACTACATGAGATAGCAGGGTCTCATTAAACAAACCTGTCAACCAAACCAAAAGTAATATAATATATATATCGTATTATCACTTGTATGTATATTCATATGTAGTATATCTGAATATCTGGCACAGATTCACGACCTGTGTTGGAGATGTCAGATCCACAATTTTCTGGGAAAACTGGAGTATTGTGGATTATAAAAACTCGTATTGTTTACATATATTTATAATTTGTATCTATCGATTGGGCAGAAATAATTGCTGATTTAAGCGTGGTTAATTCTGAACTCTTGATGCGGAGGACGGCCTTTCAACCCGGACTTTGCAAAAAAATCGCAAGTATCTAATGCTGTTTGACGAGGGGACGGAACCGGTTTGATCTCCTTTAAATGTAACTGTCTGGAGGACGGGAATTCGGAGGGTCTCGGACTCATGGATATGGAAGGTGCTCTTTCCATCGCGGTACAGGGGATGATCAGTAGCGCACGAACTAAATGAAGAGGTTACGTATACCGTCTGGTCAAGCTGTACGTCTGTGAGGAGAGGATTACCAACCGGAAACGTGGCCATCCGAGTACTTTAGGGGTTGGTCTGGAGCCGAATTAATTGCAGCAAAACAAACCGTATTCGATCACTCATCATAACAAAAGCTGTGAAAACTAAATCCTAATCATGTAATTTTTCCCAAATTTAGGAGAGGATGGAGATGGCGCCAAAACAAGTAAAACTGTACCTTTTAACCATGAAATTTATTGAAACTAATCCATGTAGAATAACACTTAGTATGATGACGAAAGGCGATAATATTATGATCATTACATTCATGTATACCAAATTTAAAATTGAAACTACGTCGTATTATATAGATCAGGAAAGGTGCAATTAATATAGCCCAGAAGCTAAGTTTTCCCTTTAAAACTCACGATAGAAAAAAATAGAAAATTTTAGGGTAAAGTCAGGAAAATTCTAGTCATCCTATAGAAAATTAACGTAGATTGCATAGTAGAAAAATAATAGAGAGTTCAGAACATTAAAATCTAAGATAGGAATGTTAGGAATATGAATTCTGTCAATAGTATGCGAGAGTCTGCCTACGCTACAAAGAATAGGGGTTACCACCAAATAAGACCTTGTTTTCCCAATAGTCCGAAACAAAAATCAAACACAACGTGGATTCCGGGAAAGCTTGGCCAATTGACCACATTGGAGTGAGAAAATTTCCGTGAAAATCATGAAAATCGGAAACACTCGAATGTTAGCATAGGGCTAGACGTTACACGCTGGCCAAGGAGGAGAAAAACCTCCAATTGAAAGGAAAACTACAAAGAGTTTTCCGATCACATTAGTTAGGAAAATTTAAGGCAGCAGTAGAGGAGTCATCTTAAATCGATGGCGCGAACTGAAGTCTATTGCTAAATTAAATCATAAACGAAGGAAGGACGGGCCATCACATCTTTAAAGGCCAGTGGGGGGAGACCATCTCAGACCTTACCGATAAAAAGCTATAGCTCAGTGGATTAGAGCGCAAGGTTCCGGATAGACCACGAGGTCTTGGGTTCGAGTTTTAATTGCCACAGTTCTCTATTTCTTTTCTGTATCTTTTCGGTTTAATGTTTTATTTTATCTTGAATGATTAAAAAGATTTTTGTTTCTTCCTTTTTTGTAAATATTTACCAACTCGTATATAGCATAGTGGTTTGGCTATGAGTTACGTGTTCAATTAATTCATTATTGCGTTCTCTTCTGTTTTGCCACTGGCACCCAATCTTTTAAAAAAGGACAACTGAGAGGTCTTAACTTTTCACTGCCACCAATACATTGTCTCTAAAAGGCGACTAAGGATTATACCAGTGAAGATAGCATCGGGAAGAAGGGGGAGTTGTTGAAGGCATCAAAGATTCAGTGGAGTAGAGCTGATGAAATTGTATTCCTTAGATTTAGCGATTATCTATTAAGAATTTTTTTTCTATTGCTTTTAATGGTCAGTACCCAAATATGCATACTTTGCAGGTTGTTAACTAGAAACACCACGAATGCTTAATTGAATTAAATTCTATACGGATTATTACGAAAATGTATAGGGTTGTAAAAGACAATAAGCCTTAAACTGTAATCTATAAAATTCTCTCTGAAATACGTGCTGGAATTTCAGGTAAAACGATCAAATTTGTTGTCTGAGGTTTTCAAGCTGAACCTATTTTCAGACATTTGGGAATGTATTTCATAGATTTTAAACAGTTTTTTTCTTCCATTAAAATACCGGCAGAACAAAGACTGCATTCTCACCTGACGTCTGTGCTCCAAAGATTGAAATTCGTTTGTTAAGATCGGCGAATCTATCAAACGGACCCTCCCGTTTTTGCACAGAGTCAAGGGTTTTTTCAGATATTTCAAGGCTCCCGACAAGGTAACTACCTAATTCTTCAGTTGGACGTACTTGCAATTTGTACAAGGTAACAGGTGTGTACTATTAAAGTATATGCGGGTCCTGTACAGTATGCCCAGCTTCTGTGGTGCTAACTTTATTCTGGCTTCGATGGAGCTCCTGTACCTGAGCTGATCACTTAGGGTTACACCAAGCATATCAACGGAGGGCTTGTTGGGAAAATTGCTTCCATTAAAAGAGACTAGATTGACATTTCGATTCCTTTTAGACGTAAGCAGATATAATTGGGTCTATGAAACATTAAATTCGACAGTTTGAGGATTTATGCCTTTTCAATCCTTGTGTATTTTGCTAACTACCCGTATAGAATTTACAGATATATCATTTGTGGAATTGTTTAAGATAACAATCTGCAAAGTGATTTTTAGGTCTATTTTGGAGATCTCGTTCTTGAGGGACCCATTCTACAATTGAAATAATTGCAAAAACTTACATTTTACAGGAAATCTCTATATACATCGGAGAAATATCTGATAAAAGAATTCGCGGAACTCTTGGCAGCCTCATCACGGTAATGTCTCATCTCGGCAACCTGATTATGTACGGAGTTGGACCATTTGTATCCTATGACACCATAAACTGGATGTGTCTCTCGGGGCCGGTGATCTTCCTACTGAGTTCCCTTTGGATACCGGAGTCACCGTACTACCATCTCAAAAATGACAATATCGATAAAGCAGGAAAAGTTATGATGAAACTAAAGGGATTAAAGACCACTGAGGTATGATTTGCTTAAGCTTTTGACATATTCATAATAATTAATATCAATGCAGGCGTTATGCAATCCCCTAAAATACTCAGGTCATTTGTCTATCGTGCTATCTACCATGTTTTACCTTATTCCTTTAACAGTAGTATCGCAGTCTCTTTAATAAAATTCACTAGGGTACTCGACATATTGGGCATTCGACAATATCTACTGATTCTACAACTTGGTTCCCCGGATATCTGAACCTTGTTCCTATCGAAGCGGGGCGTTAAATAAAGGGTTTTTTCATACATTAAAAAAATTATCATTTTACTATTGTCTTTAGATAGAAGCCTTTTTTTATGTGATACCACAGAAGAATCCCAACTGCTTCCAACCATCTGGGGCCAGTGAAACTATGGCATCCCCAACTGGGGTATGTTGTAAAGCTGAAGGTATTGAGGGGGGGGGGGGAGGAGACGGGGAAGATGGAAGGTGGGGAAGTACTGACTATTCAGATCTGGTCACCAAACACGGCTAAAGCCATTTCAAGCAACCTTTCGATTTTGATTGGTGGTTTTTCTGCACGGCGATAAAAGCCTCTTCAATGCCCTTTACTTGATTTTATAGCTTTCGTTGCTTCACCAAGAAAAATCTATATATTTAACTTGCAGTCGATCGACGAAGAACTACGTGAGCTTCAAATTCAGGTTAAGGGTCACATGGAGAAGAAAACGACATATAAGGAACTACTCACTAAGAAAGAATACAGGAAAGCAGTAATTGCTATGTTTGGTAAGTATCAACAGAACCGTTCTTTGCAATTAACCTACACCATCGACTGTTTTGTTGAAGCAAATACTGATTACTATTTTATTGTTATTTCGAAAGATTCTCTATAAAACAGTTCTTAAGTTTATCTGAAAATTATTAATTTAGCCCTCCACAAATAATATATTTATCATGTTCCAGGCTTGAAGGTGCTACAACAGATGACTGGAACAGTGGCCATCCAGGCCTATCTGGAGACCATTTTCAGATTGACAAGCATGAGCATGTCAGGACCAACAGCCAGCATTATCTATGGAGGCATTCAATTTATTGCAGGTACTATCAATACATTATTTAATAGTGAAGGGAATGGGAGAAGTACAGAGGGTGAAGAAGGATTTGATGGAAGGACCCATTGATTTTTGTTAAGATAGTAAATGATGTCAATTAAAATGCGTGTCAAGATGATACCATTATTTTTCATGAGCCTGTAGGCTTTGTCCAGCTTTGGATATAGGTTTTTTTTTTAAATTTAATATAAATCAAATTTAATAATGTTATTATTAAGTTCTGAAAATATTTTCAGTTTTTATTTGTGTGATAACTGTTTCGGAGTTTAAGGCCATTTTCAAACTGTTTGAAAATGACCTTAAACTCCGAAACAGCTCTCACAATTATAAAAACTAAAAGTACTTGCAGAACTAAATAATAACATTATTAAATTAGATTTAGATTAAATGTTTATAACAATTAAATGGAGTTCTACGAATTAAACACAAAAACAATTAATGATTGGGTATATGTCTCCATCAAATATCTCCAGATTTCTGGTTCTTGGTGATTTTCACCAAGCCGGCAGTTCTTTTTGGGTGGTTGGCCCATCACATCTCTTGGACGTCGGAGTATATATGTTTGCCAACAGTCGTTGTAAATTATCAAAACAGAACCAAAAAAGGCCTAAATATCGCTGAACTTTTTTAAAAATATTCCAGGATTCATTGCAACTTTTCTGGTGGACAAGATGGGAAGAAAGCCACTTCTCATCATATCTTCTCTTGGAACCGGATTGTGCCTGACTATAGTAGGCATTTACTTCTACATGCAGGACGTCCTCAATTCAGACAGTGCGACGATGAGCGCCATCTCGTGGTTCCCTATCGTCGGAATCTTAGGTTTCAACATCTTGTTCTCCATTGGAATTGGAAGTCTTCCATACGTCTTACAGTCAGAGCTATTCCCGACTAACGTGAAGAGTGTGGCTTCTTCGTTCTTCTCGATCATTGGGTCACTATTGGCCTTTTCCGTGGCCAAGATGTACCAAGCACTTGTAGATAACATCGGAATCCATATAGTGTTTTGGATGTTTGCATTCTTCGGCTACAGCGGAGTGTTGTACATCTATTTCTTTGTACCAGAGACGAAGGGAAAGTCGTTGGAAGATATTATTCTGAAATTAAATAGGGCAAAGGTAGAAAAAAAATAATAAAAATGAAGAAATCTTTTTACAAGATGTAAAAGCTTAGAATAAAAATATTATTAGGGAGGTTTTTATGTTTATTTGTGTCATTGAATAAGGTAAATTCCAATTTGAACGGGTTCGTATACTACCAAGATCTTTTGTGAAAATTTGTAATTAATAGGAAGCCATTTTTATAAGAACACCGATTTTGAGAAATTACTAAATTTGATTATATAATATAAAATTGACTTTCATTGTTAGTTGTACGAATTGACGACAAAGGTAAGCCGAATATGAAAAAAAAATTTAAAATTTTAACTGAATGGGAGAATAATCTTTCAGCTCCTTTCTGTAAGTGAGTGTTTTTAACATTGCATGGTAACAGTAATTTTTGCAATAATCAGGATAAAAAACCGCGTAAACTCAATTCATCTTAAAAAAACTTCCAAGTTCACAACTAACCGATTCTGCTCTAATAAATATCATAATAATTTTCCCTACACATGATACCCATTGTTTCAATTCAGGGACGGGGAGCCTACCGCATTACCGGGATAAACCATCAACCGGATTAAACCGGTTCCCGGAATGAGACGATTCAATCAGATAACCCCATCCCTAATCAAATCTTCAAGCTCCGATTTCAATAAATTCATTTTGAAGTAGATATCTAATAATTTTGGTGGGTTAAAATTCATAGACCGAACGAGGAATTTTAAGGAAGTTATCAATGCTAGTAAATTTATATAATTATGTTAGATTATTTGATTTAGAAATTGGAGAGTAAATTGCTAAAAATAATAAAACAGATACAGCTGTGCGAAATTTAAACTTTTCGACAATTGAACAAATGAAGATATCCTTTCGTGGACGTATTGAAACAGAAAGAATTGATGAATTCCTGAAAAAAAAATATTTCTACGGAGCTTTTCATTCAAAAAAGTTAGAGTAAGAAGAAACGTTTTGGATATAAAAAAAGAAAAACTTTGAATATACCCCACGCCATTACTACAGATTATTACACATTATTACAGGTTCCTAACTAAAAACATTGTACTGATTCTAATTTCATTACAATGCCGGGCAAATGACTAGGGTGTTGAAATATTGGGTATTAGTGTACAATAAATTTCCAACCACTCAATGGAAATTCGACGTGTGATGTTAAATATCAATATTAAAACCCTGGCATTGATATTAGATTCACGCGATTGGCGTTTGTATTACCGAAACGACCCAATATCAGAAATACAAACCTGCTCCCAGTGTTGCTATGGTGAAATTCCAGAATTCGGCCTACATATTTCATCTGAATTGTCTATAAGAATTTATATAAATATTTATAAAATCACACAAACGTTTATTTGTACGGTTTATTTGAGAACATACATTATTGCATCTAAAACTACGAAGCGTAATTTTTATGTTTGAAAAAATTATCCGTAACTCTTAAAAATCAGTTTTTAGTTCTTCCTGAAAAGTTAAACATTTTGGCATGTAAGAGGTGTTTTCAACGGTATATATTTGTCTGTATTGAACACCGCATCTTTAGCCGTAAGAACTAGAGGGAGACCTCCTTCTACCGAATATATGGTTACATTTTGTCTCCTGATCGGCAGGAATGGAGGTTTCCCAGAGGCGACTAGAACCTTCAAAGGTGCTGCGGATGAAGATGCTAATTCTGATTACGCAAGAGTATCAACGGACGGATCTGGTGGAACTATGGCAACTCAATATTGGCTAATATTGTGAAACAGGAAGAATTTGGGAAGAATGATGAGAAAGGTAAGATTGGTGGATGGATTGGGTTGGAGGTTGTATAGTAGTATCTAGTAAAACACAGAGTGATAACATTTTGAGTATTATTGTCTTGTCTTCCCAATGGATGACCTATCTAATGCAATTTGCTTCACTCGCTAAACGTATAACCGCCCCCGAATCAATTATTAATTTTAAACTGACATTAATTGGACAAGGCCGGTGACAGAGTGACAATGATACTAATAGATTTTGTAGTAAATTCGTGACGGTTATAATTCGTAACGTGACGGATACGTCATGATTCCAATACTAATGAATTAACAGCACTGGAATACAATGCACTCGATTTTCCCTAATCCCTTAAAACCTTAATCATAACAGAAAGGAATATAATAAATTCCTTAACAGATATAAGAATATAATGCAAATAATTTTAAAAGGTAACTATTAAATGTGGAGTTGAGTGGTACAATGACATCAGAGAGTATATATAAAGAATGATGAAGGATATAAATGTAAAAGATATGCGTACATATAAAACATATAGTAAACTTTGGTTATATTACTATTGATTGAAAAGATATGATCGTATAGCCTTCTTGCAGTTACATAGATCCGCTACATCTGTGTATCTATTATCAACTTCATGTAATCTAGGTACAAGCGAGCATTTGTAATGCTCAGTCCTGGTATTATTTTTTTACACTTTAACATGATTTTGGAACGAGTTGCTCTCGTAGGTATTTGAATGAGTTTAATTCAATCATAGATAGTGAGGAAGATCACAAGACAAATCTTTGAAACTTATATTAGAAAATGGTATCTGGCTGATAAGAAACAACGAATGAATTATCGCTTATATAGCCTTCATTAATAAGGTTTTATAATTTGGAATAGCTTATCCAGACAGGATATAGAAAATATGGAAAATAGTTGACAAACAAAGAAGCTCTTTTATAACCTTTTCCCAACGGTTCTAGAAAAATCGCGCGCTCCGGTGTTGTACGCTAAGTACACACATAGAGTTTTGTCGTTTTACATACATTCGTAGGTGGCTAATGGCTAAACAGTGGAGGCGAACACTGTGTCTTAGGGTACTCGTATATGGAATTAGGGGTAGACAACAAAGTACTGACAGAAGAAGAGGGGTCTATCAGAATTTAGGCCGAAGAATGGGGTTGATAATGATAAGACCTGAATTCACCCCATTACGCTCGGCTGCTATTATAAGAGCTGATTATAAGAGCAGGTTTTGATACATGTTAAATAATGATGGTTAATAAAAATTTGACGGAAAAAAATAATCTATCAAAATAGAATTTACAATGAAAGTATCAGTCAACTTGCATATCACAGTAAAGTGATCTTTATGTCAATTTTATTCGTTACTAATATTGTTGCTACATTTATTCGGAACTTAAGGATTTATGTATTATTATATTATTTCCATATGACGTCATATGGTGACGTCATATGGAAACGGCAAACTACGACAAGGTACTTTCCACTAGGCAAAAAATCCTATACTATTTGCTGTTTCGCACGACTTTCTTAATCTAGTTTCAACCAATGGATCAACCTACTTGACAATGCAGTCGGGGGCGTCATCACCGTAGAAATTAAAGATGCAAATTAAAAAAAAAAATTTCTAGGTTGTTAGTCCCTTTTTTAACTTTTATAAGTAAGTAAATACAACAAATATTTTTTTTTTAGTTTTTAAAATATTTTTTTTAATATTTTGACAGCTGTTTCGGCGTTCAAGGCCATTTTTAATTGTGGTTAATCAAAATTGCAACGACCTATTTACATGATTTTATTTACTCCGACCCAATTCTAATTTAGACGGTGTTTAAAATGATTTATTACCCGTAAAACCGATTAATTTCGATTTTCTCTATTCTGTGAGGTATTTACATTTATAATGTGGTTTCTCCGTATTGAAAAGTACGTAAATAACAACGTTTTAAAAAATTAAATGGAGTTGTACGAATTAAATACAAAAACTATTAATAACTAATCAACTTGGTTAAAAAACACATTTCTATTCATAATCACTCGTCATGCAGTTTGCAGTTTGCTGCAATTAGAGCTTTTGCAACCCTCACTGCTCACCAAAGCCTTCGTTAAGTAATTATGGACCTAAATTTACGAAACCTTTAGTGTTTAATCCCCGCCGTAATGCAACCAATTACTGTTATGCAGATAACTAGTTTGTTCGCCTGTCCGGAAAGTCGCTGATGCAAATCTGTAAAATTACAAACTGTAGCATATTTATTACTAAAAGCTCTAACAAATAATATGTATGCATATATAAAATTAAAGAAATTGACTAAGCACCGTAATATGGGGAAACCTTCGAATAGGGGGGACTTTGATCATTGCGGATATCTGGTTTATTTGGAATGATTTTTTTTAGCAAAATACAAATTAGCACATCAGCAAAGTAAATCCTCCATTAACACCACAAAGTTTCAGTGTTGTATCCATTACGTTTATCTTATTTAAAAATCTTCTCTCTTCATATGAATGCTTATTGGTCTAATGCCGCCTCATCCCATCACTTCCACGGGAAATAGTCTGGTCAGTGGTCTGCGGTCAGCCCCCTCAGTTGTTTCGCAAACACCATATCCGTACTTCGGTAACGGCGCTTGATGGAAATCTGTATTGCTCCACGCAGACGGTATCACAAATGTGAATGTAAAATTTGATGAGAATTCGACCAACAGAGTATTTGGAAACTGTCAGAACCTTTTCAGACCGGTCAAGTTTTGTAGTTTATGCACATTAGTAGTTAATCTATAATGAACAAAAACGAAATTCTACCTATCGTATATTATACATGCATTTTGTCTGCAAATACATGATTTTAATTCACTTAATTGGGCTGTATAAAATAATAGAGCTTTGTTGTTATTACATATTTAAAATATCTACCTGGAAATGTAGTCATCTGGCAGCAATCAAACACGCATTTTGAACAATGTCCCCAGAACGGTACCCAGCAGGGCGTAGCCGGTATCCCACTTGAATTTTGAGTAGGTTTTTACTTTTCTTATATTATGTTTGTTCCGCGAGCCGGAAAATTTATGCTAAACGCCCCGCGCGATGTGAACAAAGCGGCAAAATGGCCGCCGTGATTAAAATATGAAACGGTATAAAAAGAGAAAAATAAAAGTCGTCGGCGCATTCCGTTTTCCGATGGCAGTAATTACGGTCGCAGATGCATCCCACTGCGCCATTGACGGCGTTTCCCGATTATGGCGGGTTCAAACAGAGGTGGATTAAGGCCACTAGATAAAAATACCGATTAGTCATTCATTTAGTGTATAGTAAAAGTGTTGGAACATAACTCGTAGGGCAAAAGTAATTAGGTAGGCGTGCATAAATAATAATATTTCGATGATTTGTAGTTACGTAACACAATTAAGAGAATCTAGTCGGTTGTATAATAATGTTCTAGCCGCTAGTTAAACAAAGACGTTCTAGCCGCTGGTTGCTAAACTTCACGCTCTCGACCAATAGCGACACGTTTCTGCCCGCCATCGTTGTTTTTGGCCGGCGAGACAAGCGAATCGGACACGGTTTCCGGCCGCCATTATGGCGTGGGCTCGCACTGAGAAAACACCCCACATTACCAATCCAGACGCAGAGTTGCCAGGTGCGTGCGGCGTGCCTTGGGCACATGGCCGCCCGCTAATTACATTGTAAACGCCTTGCATTCTCTGCATTGTCCCTAAATATTAAAGCCAGCGACCAGTGCAAAAAATCGCTGCGTCCTGCCTGCCATTGTACGTGTGAAATCCAGAGTCCCTAGTCAGCACATTTTTACATTGAAGGAACCGTGACTACTGTAGCCGACCGCTCAAGTAAGCAGAATTGATTTTCCCTCTTTTTTGTGCTGTAATAACTTGCCCTTTGAATAACATGTCCGGTTTAAGATTCATCAGAGAGAGATTATCGAGCCTCGGATAAGATTAGATACTGCCCTTTGTTGTGAATCCCGTATGTAATTTACCTGCCAATGTTTTCCCTTAAATAAAACCTAACTAGAAAGCACGCATCTCTCATTCGAGTAGTTAGTTACCTTTCCCGATATAAGGCTGCAGCCGGCCATACGACTTTGCCTAAAAAAATGCCGATAAAATGCCTTTACCAGCTGTGCTAACCAAGGTGGAACCTGAGATCAGCCCTGCTTCTGGCCTCGAGGTGAGTTGAACTTCATCCCTTCTTAACTCGCTGCATCGAGGGGCCTCACTCCATTGCTCTTAACACTGATGCCCACGTGGGTGGTTCTTAACACTGACGCTCCCTCGAGGGGCCTTCTTAACATTGTATAGCGCTATTTATGTGAGAAGGGACGCTGTATAAATGTTTTTTTTTCCATACTCTATCTACAATCTGTTATTACTACTTACGGTTAAAAAATTGCATTCGCCGTTTCGTCGATCTATAATAATAAATTATATTTTGACGGCCTCCATGGTCGAGGGGTAAGGCTCTCGACTATGAATCCGAAGGTCACGGGTTCAAATCCCGGCGTGCGCAAGTAAATTTTATTTAATTAATTTGTGCTGTTTCACAATTAATTTATTTTAAAATAATATATACTATATTTGCGCACGTTCCAGAGTGGAAGATACTCTCAGTATCGCCCTGGTGAAAGACCACCATTCTGAATTGAAACGTTGCTTGAAATGGCTTTTAGCAGTTTTTAGTGACCAGATCTGAATAGCCAGGTATTTCCCCACCTTCCTCTTTCCCTTCTCTTTCCCCTCCCCAATACCTTCAGCCTCACAACATTCCCCAATTGGGGATGCCATAGTCTCACTGGCTCCAGACGGTTGGGAGCAGTTGGGACTCTTGTGCGGTATTCATATAAAAAAAAACCTGGAATGCATTTGACCCACGAACGTGATGCCACGTTAAAATATACAGTTTATTAATTTTATGTACCCTGATGTATGGCAGTAAGGCATGGAACTGGCACAGGAAGGATGAAAGTAGACTGAATGCTGTAGAAATGAGATCTCTGAGACGAATGTGTGGTAAAACCATGTATGATCGTGGGAAAAATATTAAGATTCGTAAAGAATGCAAGGCTGATCTAAGCGTAGTGAGCAAGATTAAGAAAGGGACGCTTAGATGGTTTGGGCGTGTAGAGCGAATAAACAAAGAGAGAAGTATTAGGAGAATGTATGATACGAATGCGAACGGAAGAAGAAGCCGGGGACGTCCGAGGAAGACATGACACGATCGAGTGAATCAAATACTTGAGTCGGGCCATGTCAGAAGACGGATTAAAAGAAGAGAATGTATGAGACGTTGTATGAAAGTGAATGAAGCAAGAAGTGTGTGCCAAGATCGAGTTATTTGGCGGTCCGTCCTCTCTGGCTACGCCTGCGGGGAAACGGCGTGATGGTGAGTTAGTTAGTTAGCACAGATAATATTATCCAGAACCACACTTTTCTGGCAGATCACTTGAGATAAACACTGTTTATTAGCGAAATTTATATATGGTTCTGAACGTAGAGGACATAATATAGCGTATTATTGGAGATATTATTCAATCCTGGTATTCGTTTTACAAATTACGTATTTTCTAGCTCGATTTTAGGAAAGATAAACGATATTTTTTGACGTGCGGTGCAGTACAAGGATTTGATTAGAATTTATTTTCGCAAATAAACAATACGTGCATTTTTCCTCTTCAGGTTTTCACAAGCAAAAGTTTTTTCTTGAATAGTTTTTGGGATATTATGCCGTGTTTGTAATCGTATCGAGCGCGTTAAGTACGGAAGCAATTGAAATCCACAAAAACCCTATTCATATTAGACGGAGCTAGGCTATATCGAAACTCAACGCCGAATATTAATAATAATAATTGTGATCATATTGAAATAACGGCTCTGAGAGGTTTAACGTCCGCAACACGGTATCACTTCTGTATACATAAATACACACTATACCACAAACTACACATCCGAAACGTTAGCTAAACTTGACGCAATTGGCAGCAAATGAAAAATAACATTCATCATATTTCATAATAATAATGTTTTATTACAGTTCTTTCAATAAAAAAATGACAAATAATTAATTATTATATATATCCTCACTGAGATTTCCCGTACAGAAAATTTCATTTACATAATATGAAATTACATTATATTAAATTGCTCTGCTTGACGAAAAAAATTATAATTGTAGCGTGAGGTGTTTTAAGTGCAGTTGAGTGGTTTCAGAGTTAGTCTGTATTGGTGTTAATATATTTTCTATTTCAAATCTCCCCATGTAACGCATCGAGCCTTTTATTTCATTTTAAAATTTATTGCAGTTGTTGTGATTTTTAAAGGATAGTGAGATTTTGTTGTAGAGTTTAGTACCATAGACGTTCTTTAGTCCAAATGTTGTGTTTGTGGTTCCTTGTTATATGTGTTTTTGACCCTGAGATCGAGTGTTTCTAATATGTGTGATTGTTGTTATTTCTTGTTTTTGGTATTTACGAAAATAAAGTAGTATTGTTTTAGAGTATGATTGAGTTAATAAATTCTTTTCCATGGATTAGTAACTCACAGAGGCCGAAAGATTAAATCAATTTTATAAAAATAGCACGCGATCAACTGGATTTCATACGTTTAAAACAAATAATACCCTTTCCTGATTTTTACTGTAACAGTATCTGATCACTATGAAATTACACGTGCTAAAATTACGTAGGTAACGTGATACTAATAACAGCCTTACAACCCAATGAATACTTCCAATGACGCCGCATGCTAACACCTTTTCATCTAGATATATTCGATCTTGAATAAAATAAGCCTACTGATACTTAATAAGTTCAATCGCCGGAAATTTTGTTTGGGGCGCTATTCCTTCAAAATAAATTTTGAATCAGTTAACAAAACAATACCGCCGCCATGTGCAGATAATTACACAAACGTAAATTATTACACATATCCGCTAAAACCATGTAAATAAAAAATTACAGGCTTTACATAATGAAATTAAAATATTTATAAGATAATGCCGTCTAATTTCAACAATTTTTTTGAATAATATAGCGAATGTATCAAAAAATTGAAGTTTATTGTACTTACTTACTTGTGTATTTATATATTTTTTTCAAATTGACGACGTTAGACCCCACCAAAAGAAGCCTTCTCTCACGAACAGTGATAGGCGGCTGGAAAGATTTCTCCTCAAAGTGTTTATCTTGCATTTTTTTTTTTTTCAGTTTTACATAAGATTATCTCGAAAAGTAAGTACGAAAAATAATAAAATCTCTCTTTTTAATTTTAAGCACAAAATTTCGTTAAAAATAATTCATGACTAAAAAAAATTACAAACATACTTAAAATACGTACACAATTCCCGAAATAATTTAATTTAAAACCCATAGTCAAAATTTTTCGTAGATCAAAAATAAAACACATTTTTTAGTTTTGCGTGGCATTTTTCGATAATAAAATGTGTTTACCTCTAGTCTTCAATGCCTGCACCATACAATAAAATATGTTTACCTATAGTCTTCAATGCATGCACCATATAATAAAATGTGTTTACCTCTAGTCTTCAATGCCTGCACCATATAATAATATGTGTTTACCTCTAGTCTTCAACGCCTGCACCATATAATAAAATGTGTTTACCTCTAGTCTTAAATGCCTGCACCATATAATAAAATGTGTTTACCTCTAGTCTTCAATGCCTGCACCATATAATAAAATGTGTTTACCTCTAGTCTTAAATGCCTGCACCATATAATAATATGTGTTTACCTCTAGTCTTCAATGCCTGCACCATATAATAAAATGTGTTTACCTCTAGTCTTCAATGCCTGCACCATACAATAAAATGGGTGTCTTAGTTGACGTTATAATCATCTTCTGGCTTTCTGACTGATTTTAATGAGACCCTAGCCTCTTTTGCAGCGTAATGTCAGTCAGGAACGGGTCCTAAAGCTGGATGCAACGCTCGCCACCCTCCGAGCACATATTATAATCTCGATCACAGAATAAGCACTCAAAACCTTTCCCTCCCTGTAAAATTTATTGTGCATTATTTCCAAGACTCTAAGGCCCCATTAAATCAAAAGGGCTAGAGTGGCACTACCCCTTAATATATTGATTTAATAAAGCATATAATAAAACATATTGATAAAATCATATATATATCTTCATACAAAAAAAACTTCGTTCTAGAGTGGTTGATATTTTGAGTATAGCCCCAGTGAAAGATCACTGTAGCCACCTGATCCTACCTGCTGAACTGCCCACTAAGACTATTTCAAACTGTCAAAACTGTGTTGACGGAGGCTGTCAAATACCTGAGTACGGCGACAGTAGTGACATCCACATTTCCTACACAGTCACCTGTTTTCCCTAATAGAATCATTTGTAACGCATCCACTCGGTCAGCGGAAGATTCCGATTTCGATTCTTGATTGCACCCATATTTTTATTCTCTTCTCCACGTTTTTCATATCGTTTTTCATTTGTCATATTGTTTGAATACTATTAATGTTGATTATGTATTGATATATGCTGATATAACTACCTTCTGAACTGGCCACTAAGATTTACTATTTTGATAGCCGTCAAACACCTAAAATACGGCGACACTAGTGACATCTAAATTTACTGCATAGTTGCCAGTTTTCCATAATACGATTATTCTCTTTCTATTCGGCTAGATTAGATTATCTCTCTTCGTACCGTATTCAATTCACATTATTGTTATCTCGTGTTCTAATTTAAAATGTTCTAATTTGATCATAAACTTTGATAACATATAAATCATCCCCTGTTAACCATTGGTGAATCGCTTCATTAATCGCCACACCCTCCTTCGATTAATCCGTTATAATAAACACAACCAACTTATATGAATCCATCAACACATAATCCCCAAATATATTGATTCCTAAACAACCATTCCAAATCGATTTTATACTTGAAATGGCTTTAACGAAGTTTATTGAGAAAATAAGCCAGATTATTCGAAAGTTTGCCTGTTTCAATCTTTTTCGCTTCTGACATTCTTAAAGCCTCACGTCATTCCCCCAACTGGGGAAATATTAAGTTCTATTGGCTGAGTTGAATCTTAAAACTCTTCTACTATATCTCAAAAAAAATAAATTATTTTGCATGCCTATAGATTGGCAATAAAATGTAGACATTTAATAAAGTGGAACTATATTTTTTCATAACTATCGGCAAATTTAGGCAGCTAACTAAGTCTTTGAAATGTAGTTCCTCACATTAAAAATTTTCACATTCCAATTTGACAGTTCGTTTTAAAGAAACAATGGAAAGTATCGTAATTCGTTTTTTTTTTAGTTTTTTATGTGTACATTTCTGATCTGTGAATGCAATTTAGTTTTGTATTTATTTTTTATTTATTATTGATGTAACATGTCAGAAGTTTGAATTCTGTTGAAAACTTTGAGTGCTATTCCAGTGGGAAGACGTCCAGTAGGCCGCTCCAGACACGGGTAGGAGAAACAACTCCAGGGGCTGTGCGAGGAGAGGCTAGACCTACTTTGGACGGGTTCCGTTGACGTTCCGGGGGCGCCTTGTCGATGAGGTGGTTTCCCTACCCTAATAGGACAAAGGGGAAAATATGTATGTGTGCATGTATGTATGTATTTATCTAACATCTAATATATGGTAATTACGATACATAAATTTCACAAACTTAAAAAATAGTATTTTCCGTGTAATTATCTTCATATAAAAAAGGTTTGAACATAAAATGTGATGTAGTATCATCTCCTTTTTGAAAGTGTCACTCATTTCCGTGCGCCGTTTGATAAAAGTAAAAAAAAAAAATGCACTTGGCCCACTTGCTTTTTAAACATACAATAATCTTCTTATGAACTATATTGGTGTTGTCATTTAAAAAATTTTAAACGATCGCAGCGCCCTCATTTTTTCTCTACTATAAAATGTCAAGACTATACTTAATTACTTTTCGTTTGATCCACCACTGGTACGGAGACGCCAACCCAATAAACGAGTAGCTAGGTGCCTTGCAAGTATCAGCAACAATTTTTCTGCAAGTAGGTACCTACGAGTAGCTAGATGCCAGCGGCAAGAGCGAGTAGGTACCGAATATCGGGGAATGAAGTTCCGCTGAAAGCTCGCTTTTCTGATGTCAGTAATTGCGGCCAGCAGATGTACTTTTATTTTTACGTTTATACTACTTCAGCTTACCGTAAAACGGCGATATTTTTGGTTTGTATATTTTTTTTATTAGTATTTACGGGTAATGTGGATTGCAAATAATTTTGTTAAAATAAAAATTGTTAGTAAACTTTTACTGTAGAGATATTACAAAGGATTTTTAAAAATTTTATATGGATATATTATGTAGGCGCATTCTCAAAATACTCAGACAGAAATGGAAATCAAATTAGAAATTCTTCATTGAATTTTTTTTTATTTTTTATATGAATACCGCACAAGAGTCCCAACTGCTCCCAACCGTCTGGAACCAGTGAGACTATGGCATTCCCAATTGGGGAATGTTGTGAGGCTGAAGGTATTGGGGAGGGGAAGGAGAAGGGAAGAGAAAGGTGGGGAAATACCTGGCTATTCAGATCTAGTCACCAAACACGGCTAAAAGCCATTTCAAGCAACGTTTCAATCCTGAATGGTGGTCTTTCACCAGGGTGATACTGAGAGTATCTTCCACTCTGGCCAAATTGAATGGCCAAACCCGTGAAATTATATTAGACAAAAAAAAGAAAACACCATATATTATATACAAATGCAAGAATACCCAATTGATAATCCAGGGGAAGAGATTTATGGAAGACGTAGTAGAGGAATGCCGCATTTCATGGCTTCGAAATAGACGTGACTGGTACGAGTACAGTTCCGCAGAGTTGTTCCGGGGCACCACAGCCTGTAAGGTGAAGATTTCCCAATGAACGCCACCCTACGATCGAAGAGAACGCCAGGGGCCTGATTCCGGTTCCTTTTCAGCATAAGCCATTGTTCTTATTCTTAGTGTTAAAGACTTGCTTAACTGCGGTTCCGGTTCTCTTGGATGACAGCTGTTATTCAGCGAATGACGTTATTTAAAAATATCGATAAATGCGTAGTTTTAACAAAAGAAAAACTTAATATTCTCGTAAAGTATCGACGTTAAACGTTATTAGTAAGTAATTTGTCGCATAATAATGCTATTAAATGAATTTACTAATTAACGATGTTTTTAAAGTATGCCAAAGCATAAAATGTCAGATAAAAGTGATTTAAATTATAAATATTATAATACACTACAAGTGAAATAATCAATAATTAACTACACTTCTTAAGTATGTGTGATGCATACCTATATTTAAAAAATATATTGTAATAATTAAACTATAAACACCTTTAAAAACGTATTGTCATTGACATGTAATTGGAACCGCAGTTAAGCAAAGTGTCTTTAACCCTAAAGATAAGAACAATCACTTATCCTTTAAAAGAACCGGAATCAGGCCTAACTAAATTACAATCGCGACGTATATAATAAATTATGCTCGTTATAATTAATTTTCGTTAGCAGAGATTCTTGAATAATCATTTGTCTAAAAATATCGTCACTTTAATTTGTAATTTACGTAAGTCCATTTTTTTCCCAAATTGAGATTTGAATGCCAACTTTCAACAATAAAAAAAAACATATATCAACCTCATAATATCTGTACGATAATTATAAGTTAGAAAAAAATCACAACTAGAAAAAGAAATATTAAGATATGTATAAATAGTGTAGGATTATCTCTCTTTAATAAGTTTATTATGTTCCCATTACACTGTTGTACTTACTATCTATTATTATTATTAATATACGTTAATGTTGTCTCCCTCTTACATATAATACTTTTCTAATGTTGTCTCCCTCTAATATTTTGTTTTCTTTTTTTTTCTCTCTTTTGTATTCTCTCTACTTTACTCTATTGTATTCCGTAACTATATATAAATGATAACTCTGTATAATTCTTTAGTTATTATATTCGCCTGACGAAGCTTGAGGTAAGCGAAACCGGTTAGGGAAAATAATATGTGTTCGTGGTTTATAACAAACTGTTTGTTTTATTTTATTTAAGAAAAAATAATATATTATATTAAATATGTATATACACACACATATATATAAATGAAAAAAAATAAATAAATAATGAATAGTTTTTCGCTTAAAAAATATTCTTGTTACGGTACCATAGCCCCAGATTCATAACTTTAAAAACGGTTTACAATTTTACCATATCTTTTTTACCTTGTAATAAAATATTTTTTATTGCATATTATAATCGTAGAGTAGTTCCAAACTGCATCCAAAAAAAATAAATTAAACTGGTTTAAATAAAAAAGTTTTTTGTTTCTTCCGTAAAGCAGTTCCAAAGTGAATTCAAAAAAATTAAAATTTAAACTGGTTCAAACAAAAAGTTTTTTTGTTTCTTCCGTAAGTTGGCAAAATGGACTTATGTAATTTACTAATTACGGTTATATTATAGATAATAGTGGTGACGGAAAAGGGTTAACAATCGATCGCTTTTACGAAAGCAGAATTAATGAAAAGACGAAATTGTCAGAGTAAGTTTTGAGACTGTCGAAAGTTGGATCAATCCAGAAGGTCGGAGATTATACACAGATATCGGAGAGGAGATCAAGAAATGGAGGAAGAAGTTCAATAAGATAATTCAGGATGATACCAGAATGTAATTGAAGGAATTTTATCTGTGTGTTTGCTTAATTTGATGTCGATGGTAATCGTTTTAATCAATTCCCTTTACAGCCCATGTTTACGACCATAAAACTTTTATTCACGTATAACAATGTTATTTTGGATATACGATCTTACATTGACCCAACAGGAAATTTCAGTAATTTTGTTGGTATTTAAATCTATCTATACTCGTATAATAAATCTAAGCCTAAAAATCTGAGTTGTAAGTCACCATCTACAGATAAATCTTAGTTGGATGATAGCACCTATTGTACATATTTGTTGCAAGTCGTGATAAAACTTTAAAAAAATTATATCCAATTTGAATGTATTCACTGATTTCCCACAACTTTTATGCGGGGCATATTGGGTGTTTTAACAATCATCAATAAGTATTAGTAATTGTTATATTGTTCTATGTTGTATTGTTAGAATTGTTAAAGTCTCAGTGATAAATTGTAGGTTAGGTAAAGTTACAAAGTTGCAGAGCCCCCATTAGGTGATTTTTTCTCCCACGAAAAGCCCATTTTAAAATCATTCACATATTATTATTAAACTTCGCGCTACTTTACTCCTGGTTGACGAGCCTCGACGGCCACCATGATTGAGGGGTAAGGCTCTCGACTACGAATCCGATGGTCGCGGGTTCAGATCCCGCAAGTAAATTTTATTTAATTAATTTGTGCCGTTTCACAATTAATTACTTTCAAATTAATATAGTATATTTGAGAACGTTCCAGAGTGGAAGATACTCTCAGTATCGCTCTGGTGAAAGACCACCATTCAGAATTGAAACGTTGCTTGAAGTGGCTTTTAACCGTGTTTGGTGACCAGATCTGAATAGCCAGGTATTTCCCCACCTTGCTCTTCCCCTTCTCCTTCTCCTCCCCAATACCTTCAGCCTCACAACATTCCCCAATTGGGAATGCCATAGTCTCACTGGCTTCAGACGGTTGGGAGCAGTTGGGACTCTTGCGCGGTATTCATATATAAAAAAAAAACTGACCCCGAGTTTGTAGAGACACTTTATTAATCAATAAATATTTAAAAAATAAAATAATAACTTTGTTTACATCACTTTTATTTATACTTTAGCCGACCGGGTTTCGCTACTACCGTAGCTTCTTCAGGGCAGTATACAACTAAACTATGAACTAAGATGCACATGTGTTATGGATTGATACAAACAGGCTAGTGAAGGGCCAAGGGTGGGAGATCAGCAGGTACCTGCTGACCGGTCCAAAAATACAATAAATATTTATTTTCCTCGCCCTCTTATCTATTCCAAATCACTTGAAAATTTTTAAATGATTTAATAATTTTCATCTTTAGCTTGAGAGAGACGAGGCGAAATAAATTTACCTAATAACTAACTCGTACATCGGGTAAATCAGGATAAAATAAACATACGTAATTAAAAAGCGTGACAAGCTTGAACTAGGTAGGTAGGTTCATAAAACAACTACCTACAGCATAACTGCGCAGCCCTAAGGGAGATGTCTCTGGTAAGAATTAAATTAACATTATATTATCTAGGATTTCAATTGTCTTAAATGGAATGCTATACATTAGGGTAACCCCCAAGTAATTGGTATTCGAATAAATGTTATTATTTATTTAACGGCAATATGCAATTTTAAAGTAAAATAAAACATTTGAAAATTCCGTTACTACACCGGGACTGTCAGCCTGATCAGAGCAACCAGCGACATTCATCTCCCGTGAGATATTCTGCAAACGTCTGATGTGCATCCGTTGTAATATGATGTCGGCAACATGGGAACGAGTGTTTATTAAAATATCGTACTTTTCATATACACAAAATACAGGCGTTTTCCTTAATACTTTTATTTAATCTTTTAAGTCCCTTCCTCAACCCGCTTCAAACTTGTCCCAAATAAGGTGATAACAATAATAATAATTATAATAATTTGATGATTTATATGGCGCCGTTTTTGTGAAAAATCACCTCAAGGGCGCTGTACAAATATTTCTTAACTAATTATGTACAAACAGATACAGAAAAACATACTTACCTGGCAGGTCGCTTCAGATGAACACAGTTTTATTAGAAAATTTATTTATAGAGATGATAGTTTTACATGGTTATTTGATATACAATATATAGATACGAGTACATCCATCGGCCCTACATACTGCAAGTCCTATAAGGAGTGGTGTGCACAAAGATTTTAACCAGGTTAGGCGGTAGAAAAAACAGCGAAAAAAACTTAACACAGACGCGGTAGGTTTTCGCTAAAGAATCCGGAGGTCGCGGGTTCGAATCCCGGCGTGCGCAAATAAATTTTATGTTATTAAAATGTGTTGTTTTACAATTTATTCATTTAAAGGAATGAGTAGTATATTTGCGGCACGTTCCAGAGTGGTAAATACTGTTAGTATCGCTCTGGTGAAAGACTAGAATTCAGAATCGCCACGTTGCTTGAAATATTCTTTAGCCGTTCTTGGTAACCATATCTGAATAGCCAGGCACTTCCTCACCTTCATCGTCCCTATCTCCTTACCCTGCTCACTACCTTTAGCCTGTCAATATACATCAATTGGGCATCCCATAGACTCACTGCCTCCAGACGGTTGGGAGCAGCTGGGACTCTTGTTTGGTATCACATAATTAATTTTTTTAGTTATTGTATTATTTATTTCTTTTTAACCGTGAAAGAAAGCCAAGTTAATATATTATAATGATGTCATTATTAAAGCTGTACTCATAAATAGAGGTACTCCAAAATTACGCTTATTGCAATATTTGTGATTTGTACGGCTTTTTTCGACACTAGCACAAACGAGTTTTCCCTTGAATGTACATTGTGCACACATGTACATTTTTTGTGTAGAATGGGGCCAACATTTGAATGTGACATATACGTCATATTGCATACTGAGTTCCTGCTTTCGACACGTTATGGTGGGCGGTCGGTGTGGTGCGTGTGGCGCTGCGATTCGTAACTGGAATTTTGCGAGTATTTTGTACATTGGTTTCTTTTAATAATTTTATAAATTTTAATATATTCATATTTTTTGTGCGTAAAGTAGTGCAAATGTGTCTATAAGGCGTGATAAAAAATATTATATAAAAATAATGCGAAGTGAAAAATCTGTTTGTCAATGTTAGCTATACATGAATAGAACCCTGGACTCCCCGATTCGCCGTCTTTTTCATGAACCGCTGTGCTGTAGAGGCAGAAAAAACAGTTATATTTCATTTGGTAACAACGACCTTTCAACCGGTGTCATTTGAGTATATACATTCGAAATAGTACACATTACAGTGTGCTTGAACCTGGCGAGGGTTGCAATTCAAAATCGAATCTGTATTTGAAATTATCCTAACTTTGTCTAAATCGATCTGAATATGCATTTCCTGTGCAAACTTCTCCGTCCACATCCCTTTAAACATTCCCCAATATGGAATAATATAGTAAAATTTAATCAAAACAAAATCGCAATGACATTTTTACGACAGCAAAACGTTAGTGCAGCAATTGATGATAAGTCAGTTTAGTCTTCAACGAGTGAAATATAATTTTCTGAAAGCGTAGACCTTTCTGTTGTATTTTATGTCAATGTTTTAACCTACATCAAAATGTCAACCGGCTTACAATTCCATCCCTCGCTACGCCTAGCCGTGATATGCCCAATGGAATAAATTAATAATAATTATAATGCCCAATTGAATGCAGATTGGTTTGTTAAGTGGCTCAGCAATAATTACTCCCCGCAAACCGCACTGAAATGTCAGCGGTGGATTTATAGACCGTGCACCAGAATTATTGAAAGTCAAAAGCAATTCTTCGTATTTGAAAGTCATGTTTTGTTAACTGCACACAACGAATTATCTAAATAAAAAATACTTTTTTTATACGGTCTAATACTATTATGCGTATTGTGTTTCTTAAGCCTTAAGGAAAAACAGAATTTCTATGGATATATTACAAATATTCCTTGAGAATTGGTGGTTTCATGCACTCAAGAAAAATATATATACTATCTTTTTTTTTTAAAGATAATCTCTAATCAGCCAAGAAGCTGAAAGTGTTATATTGCAATAAATGTATACATTTTTATGTGAGTAAGGTGGGTTAGATGGCGTTTTTTATGCCTATATGAACTGCACACCTATCATTATGTAAGTTAAAAATTCCCATACCAGTATTTGAATCCGCGGACTTTGGCTCCAGAGTCAAGGAGTTTTTATTCTACCACGGACAGTAGTCACCGTAGTCACCGTAGTGGGTGAAAAAATAGTTAAAATTATTTTTGTTTTTTTTTTTGGTTCCATCCGGCATTATTTTGCGCCTTTCATAAAATAATTGCGTTCTCACGTTCATTTTAATTGGAATTTAAAAATCTACGCACTTTAAACTGGTCATTAAACAATAGACAAAGGTCATTACGAAATACCCAGCGTTTTTGTTTAGCCAACCTTCATTAAAACTATATCTCGGAAGTCGATCTTCGCAATTCTATTATTAACTTCGTAATTAAATATATTAAAAAAGTCGTAAAGAGATAAAAGTCAAAGAATGTCTTTAATAATAAATTTCTGTAGGTTTTAGTAGCTGCCTCTATGCCATAACATAAAAATAACTATTTTTTATATCAATATTTACACATGTATTGATTAACTTCTACATACATATTATTCTTATCTTATTTTATTACTTACATATTTTAATAATTTATATCATATTTTATATATTATTATTAACATATCTTACAGATTATTCCTACCTCACATATTATACATTGTTATTCTTCACTGTATTGATTATACACTGTATATGATACACTGTATATGATTATACACTGTATTGATTAACTACTACATACATATTATTCTTATCTTATTTTATTACTTACATATTTTAATAATTTATATCATATTTTATATATTATTATTTACATATCTTACACATTATTCCTACCTCACATATTATACATTGTTATTCTTCACTGTATTGATTATACACTGTATATGATACACTGTATATGATTATACACTGTATTGATTAACTTCTACATACATATTATTCTTATCTTATTTTATTACTTACATATTTTAATAATTTATATCATATTTTATATATTATTATTTACATATCTTACAGATTATTCCTACCTCACATATTATACATTATTATTCTTCACTGTATTGATTATACACTGTATATGATACACTATATATGATTATACACTGTATTGATTAACTT
The DNA here is from genome assembly GCA_022606495.2 of Halesus radiatus. Taxonomy (NCBI): domain Eukaryota; kingdom Metazoa; phylum Arthropoda; class Insecta; order Trichoptera; family Limnephilidae; genus Halesus; species Halesus radiatus. The sequence continues at coordinate 55,596 of JAHDVE020004103.1, forward strand.
CTACATACATATTATTCTTATCTTATTTTATTACTTACATATTTTAATAATTTATATCATATTTTATATATTATTATTTACATATCTTACAGATTATTCCTACCTCACATATTATACATTGTTATTCTTCACTGTATTGATTATACACTGTATATGATACACTGTATATGATTATACACTGTATTGATTAACTTCTACATACATATTATTCTTATCTTATTTTATTACTTACATATTTTAATAATTTATATCATATTTGATATATTATTATTTACATATCTTACAGATTATTCCTACCTCACATATTATACATTGTTATTCTTCTCACTTATTTTGAATCGGAGCACTTCAAAAAAAAAGAAGTTTTTTTTCATTTCTCCGCTTTCAGGGAAGGAGATTGTATACAAACTCATGGCCTATGCTTCTTCTGATTTATTTATTTAATTTCAATTAAATTTTATAATGTTGTTAAGTTCTGCAAGTATTTTAGTTTAATTTAATTTTAATTGATAATATGCTTTATTTATACTCTATTCGTGTACAATTTATTATCTTGTCTCGAGTAGTGTTCGTGTACTTTACTTGAGTAGTGTTCGGGACTAGATTAAACTAATGAATAATCCCTTATTTTCTTTAGATTTGATTTAGAAGATGAGCTTTTCTACTAAATACACAATTAGTGGGATGATTTATTTATTGTGTTTAAGTTTACTTTGTAGAACTATATTTCTAAATTTAATGGTAACTATTATTATTCTTTTTTTTTTTGATAGAAAACAGTCACTTTGTGGTTAGACATATTTAATGAAAATAAAACAATAACTTTGTTTATAACCACGAGAATTTTATTTAATTTTATTAGGACCCACCGGTTTCGCTTATCACAAGCATCATCAAGGTACAAAATTAACAAAGTTATTGTTTTATTTTCATTATTATTATTCAACTTAAAAAAAGGTTTATTTAAATAATTTTAAATAATAAATGCTCTAAAAATAATAATGTCAAGTATAGACAGATGATAAAAAGTAGAACACAATAATGTAAGAATAGAATTAATTTTTGTTTTTTTTATTAATATTTTTGATTAATTACTTACCTACTTTAATATTTTTTTTTAGATATGTTTATAATTTGTCTACTCATACATTATTGTGTTCTTATTTTTATCATTTGTTCATTCTTCAAATTATTATTTTTAGTATTCTATATATATTTGAAGCTTTCTAAACATGTAGATATCTATGTGTATTTATAAAGTGGTGAATACAAAGCATGTTTTTAAAATAATTTAATATTAATAACAGATATTAGTCAATTTCAAAAACCTTAGATTTTTTACATTTAATTATTTATATTTAATTTTAATACATAAATAGACAATATGCCCAAAACTTACATACATGCATGTTAAAAAATTAATAATAATAATAATTAAAAAGTGGAATAAACAACAATTATTATCTGGCAAAAATGATAATTTAGTTTTGCATGTATTGCTTAAAGTTATTTCTATATTTGAAAGTGTCAATTCATGGTGGAATTCCATTTTATTATGAATTTTTTATTATTTTTTTTATTATTTTTATTATGGTTTCAGATGCCCGATGATACGGTGAAACCGATCCCGTCGAAAACGAACAAGTGAAAGAAAATTACAAAGGTTTTTTAATAAAAACATTCATATTATTGCCTAAATGACAAGTGTTTATCAATATATAGGCCCAGTTATTTTTCACTATCTAAAATGTGCATGATTCTTTCTTCTGTTTGCAATGGTTAATGAATCGGCGTTTTTCGTTTTGACGAGATTAAGATTATGTAGCCAGACTTTTTAAACATATTTACGTACATCTACGAGCGCAGTCCATAACCGGTTAGTCGTGGAATGTATTGCTCCATAACAAAAGATAAACCGTCAGGTTTTTCTAGTTCTATTAAGAATTGTGTATTGAATAATTGGAAACTCTCATTATATTATACAATACTATCGTCTTCCGCTGATTGTTGTAGTCAACTATATAAATGAGCATACAAGTTCCTTATCTACTTGTAAATAATATAATTCTGCATTGAATTATTCATATGGTTTGTTTTTCTTAGGGTAGACACAGGACTCCACGCCATTACAAGTTAGTAGTGTTGAGTTGACAAATGCGTCGGGTTCCCATCTCTCTGCTATCTCTCTTACATCCGTAAGACCTCCATCATTGCCAGGCCGAAAATCGAACCCCGTTCAACATTACACCATTGACCATTGCACTACCAACTTGTAAGAACGGCGGCATGAATTCATTACATGTTCCGAAAATATTAATTATTTATTTTTGAATTTTATAATTAGAACGTTACGTACATCACATTAGAAATTATATTGTTTGATTAATAGTACATCTTTACGTGCATCTACGAGTATAGTATTCATGGTGTAACAGTACACACCCGACATATTTAACCAGTGTTTCTTGATCATACTCTTTAGTCTCAAGTCTTTTTTTTTTCAAATGTTTTAAGTCTTTAAGGTAAAAAAAAAAAAAAAATCGTTTATAATTTTTAATCCAAATATGCTCAGGAATTACTGATATATAATATTTGTATATGTGTTTTCGCATAGTTAAATAGATTAAACAATTATAAATAGACAAAAATGTACATACAAATCCATTTTTATGTTCGTAACGCTACCTCTAAGCCGTAACATACATCTGTATGTGCAACTGCGAGTATAGCATATCGGTGTTCTGTGGCAGGCTACGATCGTAGCGCGACGCCGGCTACGATTCAGTGTACCTGTGGCGTCGGTCGTAGAGGCACGTCTGTTACGCCGTAGCTCTCGGTTAATATCGGCACTCCGTAACTTTGCGACGAGATTTTAAATACCTGGTGATGAGCGCTAGTTGCCGTGTCTCTGGCTAAACTTTTGGTATCTGTTGGAAATCGTGAGGAATTTGAATTGTTTCGGAGGTTCGATGGGATTTTCGTGTGAGTATATTCAATTTGTCACTTTATTAATTATTGCATGACCTGAAAATGTTAAAAATAAATCACGATCTACGTACTTTGTTATTGTTTGGAGACTCTAAATTGGAGAAATGTTGTAATTATTTTTAAAAAATAGAGAATTCTTTTATGCCTACATAAATAAACAAATTATTATTTTACTCGTATCTAACAGCTGTTTTAAATTCTTGGAGATAAATTTGAGGATAAAATACATGTAAATAAATTATTTCAAATGAATTCAAATAATTTAAGAAAAACGTTATGATTTTTCATAGCTGTATAGAAAATAGAATACATGTTTTTGACAATATTTTACATTCAAAATAAATATAATAATATTAATATAGTTAGTGTGAAATTCTTTGTTAATGCCACTATTTAATATAAAAATATCAATATGTTTCGAAAGCGAAGCTTCTCTCATCAGAATACATCGTATATTGTATACTATGTATCCTGATGAGGGAAGCTTCGCTTTAAATTATATTTTAATTGTATTTTAAACAGTAGGGTACATAAAGAATTACGTACTAATTTTAGTAAAAATGACACCACAAAATAATTACACATTTAATAATTACAAGATATAATATTATTTATTTTTGTAAACCTAGGAATGTTTTATGGGTCTTTGTTGAAACAGTATAAATTACAGATTTAAAAAATATCTGTTTTATTATATACACTTACTACAGATAAAAATCGTCCAACTACTGATAGGTATATTAAATCATGAATTCAGGTATTCTTTAAAATTATTACAGCTCGTCGAATTTTTATTATAACGGTTTCAAAGTCGAAGTGAAGTTGAATATTATGTGTAGATATATATATATTAAATTAAAAATATAACGAGTTTTACAATATTATAAACACAATATGTTACTCTGAAGCCCATGGAGGCAAATATCGCTTAATTTAACTGTTGAATTGACTTAACTTGTTCTCGATTCCAAGAGAAAAAAAGAGTTTTAATAGATCTTCCATAAATTCATTTCACTTTGTTTTATTTACTTCATCCGGTTAATTTAATTCCTTTCTCATTGGAACTTTGTAAAGAATAAACTTGTTGGCAGCGCAAAATATTAAAACGCCAGCCAAAAACTTAAAGGGGAAAAGATAATTTAAAGGATCCGCTAGAAAGAAGAAAATTTCAAAATCTGATTAATTTTTTAGCATGAAAAAAAATGTTAATCGAAAGTCGAATTAATAAACAAGTTCTCCAATCTCTTTCGGGAAATTGAAAGGAGTTTTGTGTTTGTTATTTGGATTTCTTTATAAATCTAATTTTTGTTCTAAATAAATTAAGTATCTACGTTGCCGAAATTTGCAGGCACTCTCTTTCTCTTTGATTTAACGATTCTGAATATTTTTACTTGTAAAGTTGTATTTATCAACATTCTTGGAAACAATCATTATTTTATTGGACCATTTTAAAATAACGATTGGCATTTCGGGATTGATAAACATAATTCACGACATTTATTGATTACTAATAAATAAAATTATGCCTAGGCGATTTTTGCTAAAATCTATAAATAATGTAAACGTAAACGTTAAATCAACATGTTAATCGATTAACCACTTGCCTGGATAGGAACTCTGTGAGAATGGGTTACCGGATGTCGTCAACTAAAAACAATTGATTCGCTGTCTACGTTCTTTTTTTGCTTATTGTTTTTCTGACGACCGCGACAGTTGAAAAGATATCTGTGTACGACCTAAAAGTGTAAAATTTATCATGCAAATATATTTTTGCACTGTACCGGGAGTCGAACCCACGACCTCCCAACTCAGAAAAAAATAATATGTATATTAAATTGAGTTTGAAAAAATGTAGTGCGGAATAGTAATAGATATAATTATTAACACATAGGTATTTCATAAAAGGGGTTACCTGAAGTAAGGGTGACTTGAAATAACGTCGTGAATTTCTTTTATGAATATTAAATGTTATCGGAAAATGGTTATTCACGACATCAATCGAAATATTAAAAAAAGATCCTTTGGCGAAAAATATTCACGTTCACGAGCATATTGGCGAAAGCTATTTTTTAAAACCAAATTTGGAATTTATTTCTTCATTATCATTCCCTCTACGGCGCAGAGTTTACGCTGTGTGATTATTTGGTGAGCGATTGCAATACACCGGCTTGAAAAGCATGTGGCAAGGCGCGGTGTTGTTAATTCAAAATTCGTGGTTTAATATCGAGTTCATTAAACCAGTCCCAAAATTAAGCTTGGCGGAATTAATTTGTACTATCTGGAAAATCATTAAGAAACCAACGGAATGTTTCACTCAAACTTCGTAGGCGGGTACCTACCTATTTTATTCACCTTGTGTAAGAGCTTCATCATCTGGGTAGATATTGAGTAGTGGTTTGAGAAGATGTTGGCTGCTCCTAGAAGGATGATGAAGGTTATTCTAATTGCTAAAGCCTCTGGCTACCTTTTTCAGAGCATCCCAAAAGTTTATTTGAAAACGGATTTATTTTTGTAGAGTACTTCGAGCGGTTTAAGTGGTTGTCTTAAATAAATAAATACATCTTTTCAAAAAGTTTTATAATTTTTTTGGCTCTACGACAGAAAATAATCTTGCAATTCTTAAATTCACCACAGAGATTATTGCATTATGTATGTATGGTAATCTTATTCCTCTTCTGGTAACTTCTCTCATTCGAAGTCGGATAATGTAGCCTGCAGAGAGCCCGGTGCAACTCAGACATATTTAGTTTTGAGGCCTAGTGTGGCGTCTTCCTACATCACGCTTTTTTTTATTAAACTTCCCTTGTATTTTCAGTTAGATAATCTTGTGTCTGTCTAATGAGACCAAAACAATGGCATTATTTTAAATTAGTATTCAAGTCCATTATTGACAGATGAAGAAGAAAAATGAGAGCTTGATTAACGTAATAAAGCTAGGCCACTCCAGGAAGTTTACCTTATAATAGCAATTAATACGAGCTCTTCGAATTGATTTGTTATTTCTTAATGTCCGTTAAACTGTCGAAATTTCGTCATAAAATTCAACCGCAATACTTCAGTTGTTGAGCCTTCCAAAACAACGGTAATACAACCTTTACTCGAACTAAACTTAAACTAGCTTCGATAAATTTGTAATAACGTTTTTTTTTACATCATGTCAACTAAACAATTTTAAAGGTATTTTTGTTGATATATGCATCCATGGCCTTCTCTAAAGTTTAGTTGAAGGAAATACATGATTATATTAATGAACAATCAACCCGTATTTTTGTATTCGCGCGCAGATTGTAAAACGTTTTAATAAATAGCAAACCTCCGCACAAAGGGGCACAAAAAACAGTGATGATTTATTTAACCTTTTTCCAGAACCTTATTGAGTCGTAAAATCCTAAAATATGGGTTTAGATGAGAAGGTTTTTACTACATACAAATACGAACACGCACATTATGTAGCGATGTAATAATTTCGTTTTATTCTCACATTCATTACTTTAATCTCGTTTTCCTTTCAGCAAAAATCCCTGCTAGCTTAGGTAATAATAATAATTACAACGCGTCTACCGATGATGTTCAAACATGTCGACAGATCCTTTTTTTAAAACAAAGGGCTTTGAGGCAGCACAAGTTTAAAATTAAAGCGCTTGAAATGGTAACAATAAATTATTGCTTTCGAGAATGGAATGTTCGCCTGTAAAGCATAACATGGCGAGCTAACTATTTTTAAACGGCGATTAATATCGGAGTCAAACAATTGGACAATGTTAGACAGAAAAAAATGTGCAGACAGATATTATGTATGATATTTCGTACGTGAAATACGCCGTGCTTTTTGAGTTAGGTGGAGCGAGAAGGTGACACATATTTCTGAGCTTTTAGTGCTCGGAATCACGCGAGGAATTATATTTATGGCGGGTAGGTCACATTATATATAATTGTACCTGTACAATTTGAACGTTGCTTATAAGCGTCTTGCGAAAAATATTTTCAACATTTATATAAATAAATATATTGAAGTATATTTAACATTGAGTTAAAATTTTGATTCGCTCCATGAACATATTTGTATATATATATATATATATATAAATAATGCAGTTTAAGTGTTTCTTAATGTATTAATCTGATGACCATGTTGCCTCACATGATATACCCCTTTGAAGCGAGAATTTTTAACAAAATTAGTGATATTGAATAAGAAACACCACTGAAAAATAATACGACTCTGACAAAAACAAACGTCGATTCTGAATATGTACTTTTTATTATTGATAGTTATTCGCAAAATTTATATGGTATTTATAAAAAAAAAACAGCAGATCAACCCACACAACAGCCCCTGACGTCATTCGATCCTGATAACAGCGTCATTGCGGAGCATTTATAAGAGGTTTACAAATAATGTGCAGTCATCTGGTTTAAAACCGTGTGTAGCTCTTTACACTTCAAATCGGGCCCGTTTCACGAGGAAAAAATCAATTATTAAAAAATGTTAGATAGAATACGTCTTCATTATTACGAATTATTACGAAGACGTACTTGTAAAAAAAAACTGGCATTTAAATTTTTAAAATTTTTATATTTTTTTATATTTGGTTTGTAGTTCTGCATTAGGTCATTTACGAGTTCGTATACAGCTGCATATTACGTCTTTTAAGTTTGATGTATCCTGTTAACAGTCCCACCTACTTCCTCAATGAGATATCCAAAACCAAATAGAATGGTTCGTTACCATTGTAACTATATGGGGACCAATGCAGAATAAAATTCTACGATAAATCAACTCATGAAAATAATGTTACTAAAATTATATGCCACTCTTGATATCATTGATATTTTGTTACTGCAGTCTATATTTATCTTGTTTCTTTAGTACTATTACGCAGTGGCGGGCAATCCATAAGTCAGGCTAAAAAGTTGTGTCTACCCTAATAAAAGACACCGAACCATGAAGACAAAAAAGCTGATAGAAAAATACATAAAAACAAGCCACAAATTTCTAAGAAATAGGTACCTTATAACAGTACACTGATTTATTTAGTTGGTCACAACAATCAGAAATAGGTACCTTATAACTTTACACTAATTTATTTAGTTGGTCGCAACAATCAGAAACAGGTACCTTATAACTTTACACTAATTTATTTAGTTGGTCACAACAATCAGAAATAGGTACCTTATAACTTTACATTAATTTATTTAGTGGGTCACAACAATCAGAAACAGGTACCTTATAACATTACACTAATTTATTTAATTGGTCACAACAATCAGAAATAGGTACCTTATAACTTTACATTAATTTATTCAGTGGGTCACAACAATCAGAAACAGGTACCTTATAACATTACACTAATTTATTTAATTGGTCACAACAATCAGAAATAGGTACCTTATAACTTTACATTAATTTATTTAGTGGGTCACAACAATCAGAAACAGGTACCTTATAACATTACACTAATTTATTTAATTGGTCACAACAATCAGCCGGGTGATAAAAATTGCTATTTCTAAATGTTCAATCCACATTTAATTCATACCTGAACTTGAAAAGCTACACAGAGCCTGCTATTGGTCAAAAAGCAATACATGGCACTGTTATTATGTACATTATAAAAAAAGCGGCGCTATAGAAATGGTCCGATAATTATTATTATGTATTTTATATTATATGGTGGTTTTTAATTAAAAAAAAAGAATAGATATAATGCATGTATACATACATATACGAGATGCATACATCTTCTTCCTCTTGTCCTACTCGGGTCGGGGACCAATCGCATCGACAAGGCGCCTCCAGGCGTCCTTGTTCCGTACTACGTCAACGGCATCCGTCCATAAATCCAGCCTCTCGTCGCACAGCCTCTGGAGGCCCACTGGACGTCTTTCCTCTGGAATAGCGCTTCGACCTTCTGGCATTCTTAATATTTGCTCAAGCCACCTCAGTTGCGACATCACGCATGTAATGTAATAAAATATAAAATCCCAAATGGGGCGTGAGTAAATAAATAAATACGTATTGAACATTTCTCCGACTCGTTTGGGATTTAGACCGCTTATGAACGCCATGGATTGTCTCATTTCGGGAGCTTGCTCCGATTCAGTAACGTTGATACATAAATACATAACATGTATAAAAACATTGTTTCTGGGAATACTAGAATGTTGCCAGTTGGTTGTCACGGTAACGTAACTTATGTCCGAACACGCGACGTTATTGACTCAAGCTTACTGTACGAACCAAAAAACTACAATTATTAATTAAAATAAAATTTAGAACTGTTCGAAAAAATACTTTTATCCGACTTATTACTTTTATATAACATTACTAGCTGATGTGTACCCGGCCTTTCTCGGGATCATTTTTTCTTTAATAAAGTTATGAAGTTGTGAATTCTTGCTTGTTGTTTGGGTGCCACAATTGATTAAACGGCGAAAGTAACTATCTCTCAGCAAAGAAACAAAGGAACATTTATATGAAATTTTTTATTTAATTTTAAATGTATTTAAATAAAAGTAAAACACAAGTAAGTGCCTACTTGTGTTTTACATTTTGAAAATATTCTACCCAAAAAAACCTTGTTGTTTTTAATATGTAATCTGTGGCTCACCAGAGTGGTATAAGCGGTATGGCGAGTTCAATATTTTTCATACTAATTTTAAATCGTTGTAGCAACAGTTTTACATATTTGATTTCATTCAAACTACTCCCCAAACCTTCCCGTAATAAGAACAACCTGTGCTCTTTTCAGCGAAATCGGTGGAGTAATTTCCAAGAAAATCGACAATAGCGAGGCAATCACTTATTTTTTTTATATATAGAAACGAGATATATAGAGATTAAAGCTACTATCACCAGACCCAATTTAATAAGACTGATTTATCGCATGTTCACAAGAAAATTAAGATAAGTAAGATTTTTTTTGATTTTAACAACCATCAGAACAAAGTAATTCGGATATTTGCTTGGATTGCTTGACATATCGTCACCTTAATGAGTAAATCCGTTTTATCAACTCTGTAGTAAGAATAAAAAACGGTACTTGTGTGTTATTGCCCACCCCATACCCTTACGGCTTGAAAATTAGCAATTACAAGTAATGAATTTTTTTTGCGTAAAACCCTAACCTAACATAACATTCATCCTAATTTTTTATTTATTTTTTTTTAATGACCAATTTTCAATCCTTAAGCGTATGTTTTTGGGCGATAAACCACAAGTGCCCAAAAAATAGCATGAATCTTAAAATTTTGATATACACTTTGGAAGGGCCTATGGATTTTACTGTTTAAGGTGAAGATTAAGATGGGCCGAAAAACAATAAATTGTCTTGTTCGAACTACTGGAGTGTGGAAAAATTAGTATAATAAGAAGAGAATCGACGTAAAAAAATTTAAATTCGTTGAGATTTTCCGTTCACGCATCGTTCTAAAAATTAGAGAAATAGACGAAATTTTTCGTATTTTTTATAAATATTATTGAACATTTTACAATCGATGATTTATAGTTTTCTATGCTTACTTTGTGGTTCAATAAAGTTAAATAAATAAAACATCATTGGTATTTCAATAATTCGGCCGTGTGATGTGTTCGAAAAACAGGAATTTACAAAACTTTTGCAAGTTTCTTTGTGCCCCCTCTTTGCCCGTTTTGTCAGAACAAAACTAAACAGAACTCACCACGAGGAGGTGACTGTTTGACTAATTCCAGAGCAACCTACAAATCTTCCCAACCAGCCATTCAAATTAGAGGTGTGTAATGTACAATATATTTTAAAACTATTTACAAAAATTTACTAGGATTCAATTGTTCACTTTTACTTCAGCAGTTTCTTTTCAGTGTGTCAACAGATTTTTTTTCATCGTTTTCTTTTTATTATAGGAGGCAACTTTTCCGCGCTATAGACGTTCGAACAAAACAATTTAAGTTTTTTTTAATAACTATAAACAGGAGGTTTCTACCAAACATAGTGGGATGATGAGGTCATTCAGTCGGTCGACGACATCGGGAGTCCCTTGGTTCCACTCAGACGTGTCGTAGGGAAACCAATGAAGGGGACATTCTTCTGCGATGTGTTCTCTTCTTTGAATATGTCCACATTCACAAAGTTCAGAATCCTTTAGGCCCCATTTATGCATCATATACGCACAACGCCTGTGATTACAGCGGATGCGATTTAACGAGGTCCACTTATTCTCCAGGGAGAGAGAACCCTGGTAACTTAACAGAAGGGTCTACAACAAGGTGCTTGTTTTTCACGTCAGAGGTCTGCCAAGTTATCAGGGGAGTATCATGATAGAAGCAGTCTTCTAACAGAGGCGGCCAGGTTTGCAAGGTCGTCTTACTATTCACGGCCATTTTGTGTTCCCTGAGGGGTCAACATATTATATTAAACTCTTTTATAACATAAAAGTAAAACATGTTTGGTATGTATATCTCCCTGAAAACTGGTCAATGATGACCTCCGAAGATTTAAAACATTCATACATTATCATTCTATAGCTTCCATCATGAGCTATGAAGCCTAGAAATATACGTTTTCCTTTAAAAATCTACCACACAGTTCTTCCACATTTGACTATTTTCAATAAAAAAAAATATATTTTCAACAACGAATGAGGAAACTTGGATGAAACCGTCTACTAACTTACAAGGTACAAAAGTCTAGTTTAGAAGTTTTATTAATGAAGGTTGTTGAAATATTTAGCCAATAATAAAACTCAATAACCCGCTCACCTTAATCAAACTATGATTAAAATATGCCATCGGAGTTTATACGTGCGAATATGGAAATTAGTTTTGCTCCCCGATAATATCCACTTATATGCAAATCGTGTTTCCTCTGATCACCACCGGCTTTCCAATATCCCCATCGCGTGATTAGATTCTATTTGTCTTTGAACGAAATTCAGTTTTCAGCGAAGTTAATTTACAGTCACGTATGCTAAATAAATTTTAATATTATGTCAAAATTTATAAAAAACATTTAGTTTTTCACGTGCCTTACGAAATAAAAATCTCTGGCGATATAAATTTTGCGCAGATTCTCTGTCTGGAATTTTTAGGTGATGAATTGTGGGCGTTTCTGTGTGCCCTCACTGCAGTTGCTGAGATTGATCAACCATTTTCATTGGTCTATCCGAGACCTAGGAGTTAAAAGGTCTTATGTAAATTGCAGTGCATTGCTCCTTGACCAAAAATCCGTAGCTTTTTAAATGTTGATCATAATTTTTCACCATGAAAATTTGTAAATGTTACAAATACAAGTAGGTATTCTGACTAAAATCACTTCCGCTATTTTTGACCATTTCAATTATAATTACCTGTCGAATTTTCACTATTTGATCTCTTTTTGCAATTTCTAAACTATTCTAAACTCCGTCAACACCTGGCGGATTTATTTAAACCGGACTACTTAAGAGGAACGGCTGCGCTACTTGTTTCATAGAAAACTTAATTTTGGATTTGAGGGCAAAATACTCATCCAAACTGAATGGTATATTTTTTTAATTAAATGTATGGTATATCTCTAGTACGTATGAGTATTTTATTTATTTTTGTTTAAAGTTATGAAGTATATGATATGAGAAAATAACCAATTTTCATAATTTTAGAGGCAACTTACAAAATTATTTACGGGTTTATCGTATTTAAAAAAAATCATATTTGCTATATAAATATGATTATGTAAATAAAAATACAATAAAAAAAGGGTTTTATCGGGTCGATATTTTAAATTATGTACGGAAAATTTGTGTTCCAACTTTAATTGGTCATTTTTAATTTAATTTAAAGTCCACCATAATGCTTATTTTAATATATTTTTGAAATATTTTAATTTTACATTTCATTACATTTTCAAAGCAGACGGGATATACTTTTTTTTTAAATCACCGTTAGCCCCCATATAAATTTTAAATGTGCCTCTAAAATCTAAGTCTAAAATCTAAAATCTAAAATCTAAAAAATCAATTCCTTTAATCGTCTTTATTTCATAATGTAAAACAAGAATGAATAAAACACTTTTCACGCGTACTTATTTACTAAACCTTTAATTAAAAAAAAATGTCATTAGGTTTAAGTGAGTATTTTGACCTCAAATCCAAAATTAAGTTTTCTATGAAACGTGCCACGCACCAGTTCCTCTTAATAAGTTCGATAAAATTACTACTAAAGAGACCGGAGAGTATCATATTCAAAGTAAAATTAACCTTCCTTTTGCAACAATTACTAACCATACAACGAAAATATTTGATGGCTTTGAGGCTTATTTTGATACATTGTCCATTTTTCTGTGACTAAAAAAAAATAAAAAAGTGGAACAGTACAGAAACAATTTCTTAAGGTAGAACGATTATGACACAAAATGTCTTCAAATTTAAATAAAAAAATATTTTTTTCATCATTTTCAATGTAGGCCCGGCTTTTCAGCCTACGCCACTGGTAAATTATACCCACGAGTCAGTGGCAGTTCCTAAAAGCTGAAAAGATATACCTACTCAAAGAAAAATGAAACAAAAAAATAGAATAAAAAAAATTCTGGGAAAAATGTATTTTTTCCGTGAATTTGGCAAAGAACTTCTACGCCCCATTCATTCCGTTTGCCTCAACAATCAGCAGAAGATGATAATACAATGGCCGTTTTCAAATATTCAATTGAAATTCATTTCATACCCGAACAAGAAAAAACATACGCAGTCATAGAGAAATACGCTACAAGTATACCACGAAAATCCATTTTATAATTTTCGGTGTGTACAAGGCCGAAAAATAATCCTATGGTAAGCTCTTCATTTCTATCGCGAGTTACAGAGCTTCGAAAAACCCATTAGCCGGCAAAAAATGAGACAAGATGCCACATTTTTCGATTGTCCAACAAATAATAACATTGTGAAAACTAGTACAAAGCCGGGTAATAATTAGTAACCACTAGTAGATGCATTTCATTGTATATTATGTTAAATATTTGCAAATACCAGCTAATTGCAGTTTAAATTAACTAACTTTTATTTTCGAAAACGTTGGAAATAAAGGTAATATCCTATTGATTTTTTTCTAATTTTACATTCTTATTTTTCGAACACATTATACGTGACCTTTAAGATTGTAATACCATACAACTCATCGCTTGCTATAATTTAGGTACAAATTATAGGAAAATAATATTTATGGAAAATTCTATTACCACAAAATCAACTAATAATAAGAAATTATGCGTTAAGTACCTCTACTTGTCAAAATGCCCACTTACTTGCCCAGATTTTTCGTCGAAAAGCCATGTGAAGATTTCTCTTCCCTAAAGAAGCTTACGTATTCCAAAAATATATGTTTTCGACTAAGCGAAAGGTTTTTTCCGAGAAATCGCGATAACCACAAAAATATATTACACGCCACTGATGGGGAAGCTCTATAAATGTATCGTTAAATTTAATGAAACATATTACGCATTTGCTTTTAAAAAAATGTAGTTTGTGAAGAGAAATTTAAATTTAAATATTAAATGTATTCGATACATGATTACAACGTTATGCATTCACAGGTGGCATTATTTTAAATATTATATAAAAGAGCCTTCTTAGCACGTAATTCTTTTATGTATTAAAATAACATGTTGTATTTCTTTATGTTTGTTGAAGGAATTCAGCTTTAGCCTACAATAACAATTTATTCCATTTCATATTCAGTATGTACCCCCTCCAACTACAATACACCAATATGTACCTCCAATACAATTCATCTCAATATTTAAAAGCATTATGTTCTAAGAGAGTTTTTCTAAATTATTTAAATTAACCCCAACTGTACGCGCGTAGCGCTCGAATCATGTTTCAAATGTCCCTTAGACACTTTCTAGAAACTTTTTTATTTCACTGTCAAATATTAATTTTTTTCAGAATCTATTTAAAAAAAAAACACATGAAGGCCAACGTGACTTGGATATAAATGTCCTTTACAATAGCGAATAATCTTGACACTTTGCAAAAAAAAACTGGTTACAAGTGCTGTGTTGATTTTACCGGTATTTTAACGGAGTGTGTCCCTCTTGTCAAGCACTTACAGATCTGAGACGCGCAGATTGCATGTTCAACACTTGTAGACGAATAACCTTTGTCGCAAGGGAATGGGTCACTTTAGCTCAGTTGTTGAATAATGAACGGCCTGTGCGAAAATAAAAGATCTAATATCGTTTACAATACTCGGCCAAGTAATTACCTCTATAAATATAATTGCTTTTCATTCTACGATGCTATCCCTATTAATATGTATTAGAAGGTATTACTGTTAATAACTTATTCCCGAGTTCCGAAGATAACTAAAGGGGTATAAAATCCCCTTTCCGGAGGAAGAGTACATGCCTTCCATTCGCTACATTATCGTTTCTCGGAAAATGTTGTTTTCCATCGAAAATACCAACGTAAAATATATTTCCCGACGTGATTTATACTCCTAACATTTCAACCTTTTAATGATGAATTTTAAACCGTGCAAAATGATGTTCTGAATCAGAGAATTGAACAAATGAAATAAAACAATAGTATTATTAATTAATTTACGTATTACCGAGACAGAATATTGGCGAGTGAATATTAATAACACCATTTATGGTTTAAGGTTTTTACTTATTTACTTTCTGTTCTATTTATTTTTATCGTCTAATCTTTTATGTAAACTCAACAAATTTTTTTAAAACATAAAATTAGATTTTTTAGAATGAATTATCCGTTCAACTTTCAATATAAAATCAACAAAATTCTCTCGCCTTTCAACGAAATTAATGATCTTGGCATTGTTTTCGAATCTAAATTTAATTTTCTTACAGATATCAAGTCAATAACTAATAAAAGTTTAAAAATGCACAGAATTCAGGAATATTTCAACACTAAAATTATAATACTCTTCCTTAGTTTGTAGTCAAGTATAATATAATTCTTCTATTCCCTTGCCATAGAATCCACTCCGATTCCACTGAAAAAGTTCAACAAAAATTTCTAAGATATGTTAACTATTGAAACTATAAATTAAAATTACTTAATGAAATAATAAAAATTGGCAAAACTCCTAGATGGAAGACTTGTTTCTGACTTAACCTTTATTTTTCAAATTTTAATGGTGACAGCCCTGATTTACTTAGCTTTACTTTAATATTCCAATTACAACTACTCGTTCAAAAATTTAATTCAACTGTAACAATAATTTAAAGACTGAGTCATTCACTTAATAGTAGTAATTCACGCAGTAGGTAATACTTTTTCAGATATAGCAGATATATTCAACTACACGAAAAACAAATACAGGAAGTCTTTAATAGCATACATCCTCAACAATTACTAACAAGAAACGTATCTAGAGCACAAGTATGAATGAATGTCTGCGTATTTTGTATTTTCGCCTTTGTTGCAAATTATACTAAATTTGAGACATTTTAAATATTTTGTCGTAGTATTTGTGAATACGATCTATACTGTCGATGTATCCACTATAACATATTTTACACCTGTGTCAGCATTATAATTAAAATTTTGTAACAAAATAAGTAAAAATAATAATGATAATAATAATAATCAGATTACTTCTATCGCGCTGTTTTCATGAGAAAAACATCCCAAGGGCGCTTTACAAATGATTTATTTAACATATCACTTAGACGGATAACTAATACCTTACAGCTAAAATTAATAACTATGGACTTACAACTAAGACTTATGGCTAGGGATTAACTACTGAGACTTATAATTAGTGACTTACATCTATGGCTTATAGCTAGTTACAATATAGACTTAAGTAGGTATAACTAGAAGATAAACACATATATAAACCTAATGCATATTTATGACCAAGTGCATATTTTATACACAATGCTGCAAAATGACTTACATCTATGGCTTACAGCTGGTCTTACAACTAACATACATATTTATATATATATATTTTTAAATATTTCCTGGGTACGAATAACCTGACAATATTTGAAAATATCCTACTACCATCACAGTAAGCGGAAGACGTTGCTTGTGTCGTAATGGAGGAATTAGCCAGCCGAGGAATTGAACTCACGTAGCCTGGGTGAGATCCAAACGCGATGCCAACTCAGCCACTGACCGGTCAAAATTTAAATACCTTTTATGATTATTGCTCACGCTGTCTAATACGTTTGATAATTTATGTTTTTTTGTTGTTTAATCCATAAGAGTTTAGATGAAAATATTATTCATTTTTTATAATTGAACATTTTACAGGTACCGTTGATTTGCTTAAAATAAGAATAAAAACTTATTAAACTTAAAAATATATTAAAAAAATATATACACATATTATACATATACTATTTTATATTTTCTTACATAAATATTTTTTTATATATTGTAACAGTAGATATCTAAATACAAACAATTTAAAAACCGCTACTTATTATTTTACAAAAAACACTTTACTTTATTTTACACTCCACTATCATGTGCTAAATGAGAAATATCGTGTGTATTACTTGTACTTACCTATTTTATGTAAATGTGTGTACGAATATAGAAGTAAATTAATTAAATATACTGCAAAGAGTTAATAACTTGAAAAAACGCAGAAGATCCAAAATAGGAGATCGTAAAAAGGTTATGAATTTTTTTTTGCTTGCTCTGATATAAGGCTTTCAAGTTTGATATTTATTTATGGCTTTCACTGGGTGAATTTCCATCTTATACGAGTATGACGTAAAGGCATTAGCTTTGTGTTTCGCTCTGACTTCCGTTGAGTTTTTAAGGCTTGTATTAGGTTGAAAGATTGTATATGACGCCTTTAATAAAACCCGAGTTTTTTCGCATGTGATAAACGAATCCATTGTGGATATTTGAATTTTAAATAATAAGCATTCGTCACCTGACGTAACAGTAAAACCTTTTCAATATAAAACATATTATTTATGAAAGTTCGTATCCGAGCGTAACTTATGCAATTAGGGGTGACATGCGCTGTCAAGTGTCGTATCCCAAAGCGTAGCATTGCTTATGGCGTAGCATAGCATAGCTTACAGCATAGCTTTAAGCGCAGATCACAGCATAGTCTTTGACATGGAAGTGATGAGAAGCTATGGAAGAAATTCAACACGATATGAACTCGTAGAGGGATTTCAAATATTTATCTTCGCGTTATTTTAGATTTTTTTTCTGACTTCGGCGTACACTCCGAAGTGTGAAAATGTTTTTATTATTATTACGTAATATATATATATATCCGTTTACAGGGTGACTGGTAGTTGTTGTAAACAAATTAAACACCTAATAGGGGCGACGTGTAAAAGTGCTAGCAAAAATGCTCAATTGGCGACGTCAATATTCTAATCATAAAGAATTTGAATACATTGGACCTTCAATCGATTGTAAACCAAATGAGTGATACGAGGTGTGGTAAAACTGAAGGATTTTACACTGTTTGTTTAAGCTATCGAGGATTAAACCCTTCGTAAAAATTACTGGAATTTAACTACTATTAGGATACTCTTATCAGATTCCACAAATCGTATCGCGTTAAATTCCTTCCAATCTGAACGAGGCTTCACAAAGTGGTGAAATTACCTTTGCTCATATTCCCATTTCACGAAAAGTAAATAAAAATTGTTTGTCAAAATTTCGTTTAATAGCGTTTTGTTTACTGGCCTTAATCTCAGGGCGAACCATATCACCATAAATTGCGGTACCTCTTCTGCCTTTATACAAATATTGGTCGCCGTTCTCGAGAAAAGTAAGCTGATATGAAATAAAATCTACCCTGAAAAAGGCAGACGGCCATAATCCAAGTTCATAAAATTTTCAAGCTTTTTTAAAAACTTTTTTCTGTATGTAAATTCAATTACATATATTTTTGTAAATTTATGTGATACTGAACAAGATCTACGTATAATAATAATTAATTGATAAACTAAAGTTTTTAAGACAAGATTTTTGTGCATAGCGCAAAGGGTAACAATTATTTTTATAAACAATAATTATTAGCCTGAAACACTCATCCAAATTGAAAAAACCTTCCGGGACTCGAACCTGCACCCTTCTGATTGCCGGTCAGATGCTCTACCTTTTTGCTGCTTTTTTGATGCTTTATCTTTTCTCGGAAGGTTTTTTCAATTTCGATGAGTGTTTCAGGCTAATAATTATTGTTTATAAAAATAATTGTTACCCTTTGCACTATGCACAAAAATCTTGTCTTAAAAACTTTAGTTTATCAATTAATAAAATATTTGACAAGTCAAAGCATTTTTCACCAATAAAATGTAGACATAATTTGTCTCGACGCCATCTATTGAGGGATTTAGCCGTTACAAGCCTTTCTCATACTAATAAAGTTGGTTGTTTACAGGTGAAATATAATAAAAACAGTAGTTATTGAATGAAACACTAGGATATATTGATTAACTTGGCGGGTTTGCGATAAGCCGACGTAGCTCAACGGTAGAGCATCTGACCGGCAATCAGAAGGGTGCAGGTTCGAATCCTGTTGGCGACATTTATCTTTTCTCGGAAGATTTTTTCAATTTGGATGAGTGTTTCAGGCTAATAATTATTGTTTATAAAAATAATATAATAATAATAATAATAATAATAGAAACTTTCTATAGCGCAGTTTTGTGAAGGTTCACCTCAAGTGCGTTTTATACTAACTAACATAACCTAATATAATTGAAAAATAACGGATATACTACACAGTAATCTGTTATTATAGTATATATATATGTAAATTAAAACTATGACATAAAATATTCACGAGCAGATATTATAATATAACAATTTAGAAACTAAGGGTGTAAATAATCAAATATCAAATACAAATAACAACAGAGCAACAGAAAATTTGTAACATTATATACATGGTTTTTAAATGGATACTAGTCCGTATCCTTTGGAAATATTTTATTCCGTTTGTTGGAAAATGTTGTGAGCTTAAAATATTAAGTCTGGAAAAAAATTAAGTGGGGAGAAAGGTTGGGAGGTACATGGCTATTCAGACCAGGTCACTAAATATAGCTAAAGCTATTCCATCCAATGCTTACATTTATAAACTAAATTATCGCATCAAACTAAAGTTGGACATAAGATTACATTAAAGTATGAATCTAATTAAACCCCGCCTCTCCACACAAGCATCGTTTAAAAGAGAAGTGTAGTGTTGTAAATTGAATTAAAATGTAGCCATTTTTTTATTGCAAAAGCGGTCCATATAAAATTATTCAGATTCTATTGAAATTTATGAAAACATACGATTCAAAAAACACAACCTCCGAGCTCATTGAAATAACAACATAATAAAAAAAATCTTTTTAATACTGACAATTCATGGGGGAACATTATTATAATGATTTATTCAAAATAAAGTATTCTCGGAAAGATTATCGTTACTTCGCTAAAATAATTATAAACTTGCTAGATTTTTAAAAAATTAAACAAAAAATAAAAGAAAATGTTATACAGGAAGCCCTTTTCAGTCGATATAAAAAAACATCGTGCTATTATTTTTTTTAATTACTGACAAAATGATTTCACGTGTTTGCAAAGAATAAAGGTGTTTCTGAATACGAATTTTGTGGATCAGTTAATTTTAACATGGAATCCATCTCACTTTTTAAAACAAAATCGTTACTCTTTGTCGGAAAATGAAATTTGTATTTAATAATGACATTTTGAATGACATGGCTTTTTTTAGCGAACGGTTAAAATTTCTACTAATTTACCAAGGATATTTTAAAAGGCATTCCGTGTGCTCAATAACCATTTTTTTTAACCTTTACATATTTTGGGTAAACATTATAACATTTAGTTTTGCGAAATACGCAGACTAGCTGCAGAGAGTGTGCGGGTTTCATAACAAAGACATTATAATCTTACTATTGTCAGTGGCTGAGTTGGCGTCACGTTTGGGTCTCACTCAGGCGTCGAGAGTTCAATTCCTCGGCTGCATAAGTCCTCCATTACGAAAAAAGCAACATCTTTCGCTTACAGTGATGGTAGTAGGAGATTTTCAAATACTGTCAGGTTATTCGTAACCAGGAAAATTTGTCTTAAATCAAAAAAATAAATTATAATTGTGAAGCGATAAAACGTGTGTTAAAGTAACAAAAACTCTCAACCGGTGAGCTCTGGAATTAAAATGTTTACATAGCTATTTCTATCTGGCTTTTCATCAATAAGACTATTTTCTACAAGGAAGGTGATTTACGTCGTAACGTACGTAGATTTACAAAAAAAATCTTTACATCACCATCATCCATAGTTATCTCTATTTAAACTTTGTTCCCAGAGGATCTTTGCATATGCTAAAAATTAACTATATTCTGTTTAAGCTTCAATTATTTTTCATGTTTAAAATTAAACACGAAAATACATTTAGAGTTATTTCAATTATATGGGGTACATCAGTTTGATAGACATAACATCAATTTAGTCCTACACATATAACTGAACCTATAAACGTATGACAACTAATTTTATAAGAACTCATTTTCACTTCTGTCTTTTGAATCACACTTTAGATCATATTTTTCAAATCTAGCACTATTAATAACCCAGAAAAGAAAACCCATTTTTTTAAATATTTTAAGCAATTTTCTTATTAAACTTAAAATAATTATGTTGTCAATGTAAAGTGATACACAGGGTCTGTCGCAAAAGTATAGAGAAAAATCCTGACTGTGCTAGGATGCGCCAAGTGGAGGGATGGTAGGGGGAAGTCGCTGCTACCAAACGCGCCGCTGCTCAATCCTCTCCGAGCAACGGTAGAGCTAGCACAGTCCGCGCAAAGTGTGTTTTGTCGTTTCGTCGGAAATCAAGATGCAATTTGCTGGAGCAGCGGTCAGCCATCAAATTATGCGTTGGGCTGAAAAAAAATCGGTATCGAGACCCTGGCCAGGATGTATTATTACAATTTAATTTATATATTGCTTAATTTGAATTCATATTAGACACGTCGTTTTTTACACTTTACTCTAAATATGCTTAATAAAGATACATTTTTTTATATTAATGGGAAGTATGCCATACATTTTAGTGCCTTTATACAGAAAATTATTGACATTTGTTTTGTAATGTCATTGCAGAAAACAGTTTCGTGTGTTTGGGATTTGATTTTTTTTTAAATTCTAATAATATCTTCTTTCTGTCTTGGATAGTATGTGTAAAAGTCTTAAATGTAGTGTAGTTTTGTCTCTAAAGTAAGATTTATCCATGGCTCGCGTCATCTGTTAAAATTTGCGAATACCAGATGTCGTTTGTTTTATTTTTTATGTGAACTTCTAAATGGTAAGTTGACTATATTTATTTATTGAGTTCATTTTTTAATTTGTACTTTGCCTGATGAAGTAAAAAAACTGTTTTTTTATTGGAAGTGGACAGGACATAAATAAATTTTTGGTAGTATTAAATAATTGATGAAGGAAAGATAAGTGAAGGTTCCATAAAAAATACAAACATAAGGAGATATGCATGGAATCATGTCGATTGTCACCGAGCTACAACCAAACTGCACGAACTAAAAGTGAAGTAAAAAAAACTGTTTTTTTATTGGAAGTGGACAGGACATAAATTAATTTTTGGTAGTATTAAATGATTGATGAAGGAAAGATAAGTGAAGGTTCCATAGAAAATACAAACATAAGGAGATATGCATGGAATCATGTCGATTGTCACCGAGCTACAACCAAACTGCACGAACTAAAAGTGAAGTAAAAAAAACAGGTTTTTTATTGGAAGTGGGCGGCATATAAATTAATTTTTGGTAGTATTAAATAATTGAATGAAGGAAAGATAAGTGAAGGTTCCATAGAAAATACAAACATAAGGAGATATGCATGGAACCATGTCGATTGTCACCGAGCTACAACCAAACTGCACGAACTAAAAGTGAAGTAAAAAAAACAGGATTTTATTGGAAGTGGGCGGCATATAAATTAATTTTTGGTAGTATTAAATAATTGGATGAAGGAAAGATAAGTGAAGGTTCCATAGAAAATACAAACATAAGGAGATATGCATGGAATCATGTCGATTGTCACCAAGCTACAACCAAATCGCACGAATTATCTGCACGAACTACGAAGCGGCGGAGCAGTTGAAAATTATGCGTTTGGTATGTAGGTAGAAACATAGGTGGGGCGCCGCTGTACTTGGATGCAATTGGCAGTAATACGGGCGAACGATGTTGGTGATATTTTTGTGAACCCAGTTTCATGACGGCCTCCGTGATTGAGTGGTTACGATCCTTGGCTATGAATCCGGAGGTCGCGGGTTCAAATCCCGGCGGGCATAAGTACATTTTATTTGATAAGTTTGTGATGTTTCATAATTTACTCATTTAAAAATAATATGTAGTATATTTACGGCACGTTCTAGAGTGGTAGATACTTTCAGTATCGCCCTGGTGAAAGACCACCATTTAGAATCGACACGTTGCTTGAAATGGCTTTATCCGTGTTTGGTGACCAGATCTGAATAGTCAGGAACTTTCCCATCTTCTACTTTCCAGTCTACTTCCCCTCCTCACTACTTCCTACGTCACAACATACTCCAATTGTGAATGCCATAGACCCACTGGTTCCAAACAGTTGAGAGCAGCTGAGACTCTTGTGTGGTATTAACATTATTTTTAAATTTCTTTTTATATACTAATAATGTTCCATAGCCCATCTCTCTTATTTCTTTTATCAATGGAAGGCTTAACGACACCCGTGTTATGAGAAAATTGATGACGTTTGTTCTTCCCACACATTCTTTCTTGCGGGTTGGAACCGTAGTTTTCTTCCCCCGCTGACGGCGGTTGTTCTGAGTTGAACTGAGGTTTCTTTTATTGAAGTCACCACGATATCATTGAATATTACTCTATGGGTTCCTCATATAATGATTAAATTTACATATTATGTCCTTCGTAGTGATTCACCGTGTATTTGCATAAGTTAGATTTTATTTTATTATGTTTGTGTAAGTAAGGCTCGGAGTGCTCATTGAATTAACCCATCGGCGACAAGCTGTCTCTTTTGGCTCGTGGAAATATTTATGCGAGGGTTGGAGTCATACGGGAATTAAATACGCCCTCTCTATTTATGATTGTGAGATCTGTCATTTACCTTAAAGCCTTCTAGATATAACGTTAAAATCATTAAATTAGGCGAGTGTCGTAATGAAGAACTAAAGTAATGGAGGTTAAATACTTTAAAGCATAGTTATATTATTAATAATTGTTATTATGTTAAATTCATAGAACTCCAATTACTATAAATTTAATTTAAATTTAATTTAATTTAATAATGTAATTATTAAATTGTACAAGTATTTTCCTGCAACGGCCTTTAGAACTAGATTCAATGAACATGTACGATGCTAATAAAAACACTGTTTATAAATTCGCAGAATATCTCTCTTTGAATAATCACGTCCCGCATGACTACAATAAGCCTAAACCCTTACACATAAAAAGAAAGGATTTTAGATTAAATTTTGCTGGAACAACTAGACTTAAAAAAAAATGACAAATGATCCGAATATAACGTTGATAAATAAAATAATAATAATTATCGATTCTCTACTTTCTCTCCACGATTTTAAGTATTTTTACAAAACCCTAACAGTATAATTCCTTAAAATAATTCAGGGATTTACAAAATACATATAAAATCATTGACTTAACCCTCCGATGGGCAACATGGTTTTACCTCTTCGGTTGGGCAACATGGCATCGCCAGGCCATATAAGAGATGTGGCCTATCAAACTAGTTTTAGATAAAGGCAAGTATGCAAATAGTGTGTATGAACGTTCTGCTCCTTATTCTATAAGATATTCTCGTTTTTACACTCGTAATGGTCTTCAGACTCGCCAAGCAAAAGAAGACACACATCACTGCTATTAGCAACTGGCACATTAGCCGCTGCCCTAACAGTTGGCTTAACAACTGCTTCAGGTTCAGGTAAATTAATATTATCTTCAGATAATTCAATACTCTCTTCAACCTCCAATTCAAATTTAATATTAGATGCCTCTCCCTTATCAGGACCTTAGTCAACATCGCTGTCATCGTCCCCAGCATTTGAATCCTTTTCCTCAATATTCGCCGCCAAATATTCGGCCAATATTGCCTCATGTTCGCGAATTTGAATACACGTCAGGTGATTACGACGTCTGGCAAACAAAAGTAACAAAACACCAAAAAAATTCCAAAAACACAAAATTTTCAACTTTACGTTCGTGAACAACGAATGACTAACTCAAACTGAGTAGCTGCATATGTACATATTATGCTATCTGATGTATATAGAAGTGAAACCAAACATGTTCGAATGCATTTCGCGTTAAGAAAACGGATATTTCAGACAAAGAAAAATACAAAATGTGATGTGGCCTGTCTAGGCCATGTGGTACAGTCCTTGAAGTTTTCGTCTTAAATTTTTTTGCTCTTCCAACTAAACGCAAACTCATTGGCTCCATTCGACGCAGATCGCCAAGTTGTATAGTAAATTGAAACTGCTTGTCGAAAAGTCAACGGAAAACAGAAAAATTACATTTTTGAAAATTAAAATGGCCTGGCTGGCCTGGCTATATTGCCCATCGGAGGGTTAAATAGCATTCACGCCGTTATGAAACAATAAAGAAAAACCTGTCATAATTAAAAATGAGGAAAGCAGATTTCAACTTTACTTACGTACCTCACATAATAAATAATTTTAATTATCACAATTATCGATTTTTACCGAAAATACTAATATAACATATATAAACACCATAAAAAATAATATTAGTTTCTTGTAAATAAGTTGTCTCAACGTGGCCTCAAAACAATTTGAAAATGGCTTTGGACGCCGAACAGCTGACTAATAATAAAATAAAAACTAAAATTCTTGCAGAGTTTAATAATAATTTTTAAATTAGATATACTTTGATTTTAAATTTTTTTTATTTATTTTTTCACATGTTGTTTGTTTATTTATTGTATTTATTTATAGCGGGTTGTATATTGCACACCCACAAAATCAGGATGGTATATTTTTTCACATAACATTATAATTCTCTTTTTCATGAGCCTTTTAGCGTACAGCTTTGAACACAGATCTCCTTTAAATGTCTCTAGTTTTACCCATTCACCGTAAATTAGATCGTCAGTTAATCTCACCTGTCGGCAAACACCTTTTCTTTTCCCAACTAAGGGCGCCTTAATTGAACGTTGAATCTGTTTGTTCTACAATGTGCCCAGCGTAGTTACATTGATATTCAGTGGCGGTTTTCTCTATAGTGCGTTTGTGCAGTGAACTCCCATAAAAAAGATAAGAAAATAAAACAAACATGGATCATAATTTTACAACACTTAAAACTTTAAACAGTGCGCCATTCTAATTCGACGTCAAAAAACTCACCCGTCCGTTATGAGTAATAATGCCCGAGAGCAAGTCCAACATGAATTCCATCTGTGCGTCATGAATTCAACGTCTATGGGACTTTCTGTTCTAATAAATAGTTCATATATTATCATTCTCGCGGTGATTCGGCGGGAAAACAAGCCGAGCGTGCAATCCTCCGTGTATTCCTTCGGCGACCGTGCGCAGTCATATGAAGGTCTGTTAACAACAAATTCGTATGGAATAGTATTTTGCAAAAATCCACAAATTTTTCTGTGGTTATCGTATTTTAAGTTGTTATTAAAATATGGTAATTATCGAAGATTATACTTTTTCATATAAAAGATAACAGTAAAGTTTCTTACTTGAATTGTGAATTTTTTTTAATATACTACACTATATTATTATTTAGCCACGAACGTTTTAATGAATCACCATATTGTTTTTTATTGCTGGATTGCTCATTTCTGATGCAGTGATAATATGAAATTTATTTCCAGATAGGGAAAAATATATACAATATGAAAAAGAGCAACAAAGTATTTTTTTTATAAGGAAGGAATTTTATTTCTCACTTTTTATCCCCGATTCAACTCCCAATAAGATTGGTCACGAACTGCCACTGCTTATATTTGAAGATTGCGATGGTAATTTCGGCAAACTTTAATTTGCTCTTCTTCCAACCAATAGTTTTTCTATCTCGTAAGGGAAGGGTAGGACTTTTCACTTTTTTCACAATTTCCTCGCCGAGAGTCTTCTGTATACATATATAAGCCGTAAGAGTAAAAGATGTCAAATAACTGTATCTCACAAAAATTGTAACATCACTTTAAATGACTTGACAACACTCAGAAACCGGTAAAATTTGTCTAAAAAAAATTCCGAAAAATGTTGAAATGAATTTCAGGTAGCACAAGAAAATATACAAAGAAACCGATTTTTATTACTTAATTATTGATATTTTTCATTCAAACTTCTTAGGAAAAAGCAGTTTGCAATAAATGTTGGATCAGTATATATTGCACAGATGAGCTACATAGGGGTATCCACAGATACAGGCAAATAATATAAAAGAGCGTACTCTTAAATGTATTAGTTCACCTCGATAGTATCGCGAGCTCGCTTCAAACTGGTTCGAACTAGTTTGGAACATCTGCCCGCAGTAGCGACGTTTATCATAATCTTCGAATATTCCCGTTGTAATTGGATAAAGTCGCGGTTATTTCAGACGTTATACAAGCAAGTATCTCTCTGAAAAGATTCTACCGTAGGTACGTATTAAAATTATATTTCTTTTAGTGGAACCTTTGCCTAAAATCTTTACCAGAGTCACGAGACGCAGACCTTCATGCCGTTAGCGAAGTACGAAACGGTTTATTACACGAATTCGTACTCTGTGTGAAACTCAACGCTGGGAACTGGGAAGCAAGCTCAGGCTGAAATAGATTAATCGACTTAGTTGTTGGAGCATTGCGTGCATATCTCGCTTAAAATCCATTTTGTTTCTAATTATGCTCCTTCATTACTTACGCGCATAATTTCTAAACAGAAATTTCGCATGACAGGGCATTTGTTCAGTTTATTACGCGATAGTGTTGGCCCGTCGACGTGGAATTGATGAAGTGGTTCTAGTTTGATAAGACGACGAAATAGTCAAATTAGAATTAATTTTTAGTCACTATTGAAAATGGCCAGAATTAGTGATGGGTAGAGTCAGAATGTTGATGATTCAAACATTTTTTTTAACTACAAATTAATAATATTTCCTCCCTTCCTCCTAGCCACCATTGAAAAAGAAACACGCACTCCCCCAGATGGACGGGTTTAGTAGTTGAATTGAATTCGAAACAATCCATCTATCTTCATAAGGTAAACGAGATGGAGAACCACTTCATTGTTATTACTAATTAAGCAAGAAATGGATTGCATTCAGAAGTGAGATCCGATGTCCCATTTCGTTTAAAAATGAACTCCAGTAGCTGGAAAGAAATCAACGTTTTTCGATTACATATTCGCATTTGTTTCTTCTGCAAGAAGCGATATTGTAACGGAATCAATTCTTAGAACTGCTGGATCTAATTTCCAAACATTTCTAGTAGAATCACGTACAACACAATGCATTTCCAATGCAAGGAAATAAAAACAGCATTCCCAGGGAATAACTGAACCAGTTAGTGAAATGAAACGTTAAAGTTCTTACCCTGATATCCCAGTATTTAAATACATAGAGAATAACCGTTTAATGTTCTACGTGTCGTAAACGTCACACTAATAATACTACAAATTTCATTGACTTTTTTTCCTTTGCCTGTACAGCATTTGAACTACAAAGCAGACACAATATTGTGAACGAGCTACGCAGCAAATTAACATGGCATGAGTAGTTGCTTGGGATTAAAATCAATACCATTTTATGCACGTTTTGTAATTTTGTAGATCCAACTTTGAGGAAAATTTGACGAACTACTAAGAATTCCAATGGTCTTCAAATATTTAAATCCGCTATGGCAAGAAAGTCGCAGAACAGTGGTAAGGCCCTCACCAAACTGAACAAGTTTGGCAGTACATAAATATTGTTTTTTTATATGAATACCTCACAATAGTCCCAACTGCTCCCAACTGTCTGAAGCCAGTGAGACTATGGCATTCCCAATTGGGGAAGGTTGTGAGTCTGAAGGTATTGGAGAGTGGAAGGAGAAGGGGGAGGAAGGTGGGGAATACCTGGCTATTCAGATCTGGTCACCAAACACGGCTAAAAGCCAATTCTGAATGGAGGTCTTTCGCCAGGGCGATACTGAGAGTATCTTCCACTCTGGAACGTGCGCAAATATACTACATATTATATTTAAATGAATTTAAAACAACACAAATTAATTACATAAAAGTTACTTGCGCACGCTGGAATTTGAACCCGCGACCTTCGGATTCGTAGTCGAGAGCCTTACCCCTCGACCACGGAGGCCGTCAAAATTTATTGTTAAGTCTGGATTAATTTAACAATAAATCACTTTCCTGGCACTTTACAAAGCTAAATAATAAGTTAAATAAAAAAAATCCAATCTGCTAACTTTATTTGCGACTTATTACGAAACTACCTATTAAAATATGTCCCTGACTTTGAAGAGGTTTTAACTCGGGAATAAACTGTACAATTAGAAACACACGCAATATTAGAATTAAATGAATTACTTCTGAAAATAGGGTGTTCATGTTTATTCATGGATAGCTATGATTTTCGTAATAAACACAAACGTGTTTATAAAATAAACAGAAAACTTTTCATCAACTGATGTAAAATAACTTTGTGGAGTCATATTTATTGAATCAGTAATAATTACTTTAATTAATAAAAAAATACATACTTTGCTTACACCACTTTATAAAGTATTTTTTTATAAAATGGTGTAAACAAAGTATATGTTTTAATTAATTAATTAATAATGACGCCACAAAGTGAATACCAATCGTTTGAAGAAATTATAAATACTTAATATGTAAATATCTACATGTTTCAGGACCAAAGCTCCCCTCTTCATGATAAACAATTTATCTACTATAATGACAAGTATGGACGTAAATATTGAATTGTAATTTTTTTTGTTAATTTATTATTTTTGTAGTCCTATATACGAGTACGTCTAAAAGCGGTTTTAAATGTTCATAATTTCATTCTGGTTAGTTATTGTGGTGCGAGAGCATGATATATTAAATAAGTGTTGATACTGGATCAATAGTGTATTGAGTCGTAAGCAAAGTAAGCTAAGAGTGATGTGAGCAAGTGATATATTGGCAGACAGTCTTGACAATAATGAGCAATTAACCTGGTAACTCAAAACAAACAATGTAGCACAATATTTACTCTAACGTCATATTATTATAGAATGCGAAATGATTATTTTATCTCATTCCACAGATTTTTAAATCTAGAACTGTTTAACCTGACAAAAAAAATGTAAGAAAAGGCGGTAAATAAAAATCGGTTTTCTTTCATTTAAGTGCTGATAAAGCCTTACCCCAGAAATAAAAGTATAGTGGTTCAGAGATCCTAGAAAGATCATACGTGCGTTATTGTCTTCTGTCTTTCGTTTTCATAAAAGACGTGTGAGAAGGAAAGTTTTATCCAGGACGATCGTTGATGATGCACGTACAACCTCTAGCTGGAACTTCTATATTACCCAATTTCGATATTTTACAACGGTTTTATAAATTTTAACTGAAGACAAAGATTTGTTTTCAGTTAAATATGATATAAATAATGTTACAAATTCACTTTTTAAGCTCGCAGTAGCATCTAAAAGGACAGGGTGGTAGGAAAATGAGTATATTGCCAACAAGGATAGACAGGAAAAGCACCATCTGCCCAAAGAATTCCTTAATTATCGGGAAACGGAAGAATTTACAAATGTGTTCCGACGGTTGGACTGGGAAATAAATAACAAGAACGGCCGCACTGTACCGCCATTCAATTCAAATACACTAGATTGGTATTTGCTTGCTATGATATGCACTTAAAAATCCTAGTAATCTTATCTCTATCAGTAAATTTCATAGTATCAGAACATTAAATACCCAGTAATAGTCAACAACAATATATTTTAAGTATTACCAAAGTGCAAAAGACTTAAAAATTCCACGGTACCGGGAAATTAAAGTTTTTTTAAAAATAACTCGTCACAATAAAAGTACATCATTATTTCCCAGAAGTGAATACTAAAGTTAATTAATATGAAACCTTTGTAAATATATCATAATGCTGGTAGTAATGTTTAACCAATTACTTCAAATCCTCTTTGTTAACCTTGATATTATAACTAAGGTGGGAAAAACCTAGAATAAACTCACTATCTATCAGTATTCGCCAACCTTTTATTATAATAATTCAAAATCATCTTTACAATAAAAACAACTGTAACCCATCTTAATGATTTTTGAAACCAGATTGATGTGTAAAGTAATATTATGAATACATTCAAAAGTACCATATAAGTCAAGTTTTATAAAATCATGATATAACAATACTGAAAAATATAATTTAAGTAAAATCATGGTTTGTTACCCCTTATACCCAAAATTGTATATAACTCTTAGTTTAAGATTTAATTGTACCAGTCTGCAAATTGTACCGGTCACGATCAACAATGAAAGTTTAATAAAGTTTAAAAAGTGTATTTTATTTAATCAGTATACCAAACCAGTTCGTATATGACATATTGAAAACATATTTCGTGGTAAATAGACAAGACAATTTTACGTTTAATTCCTGATGCAAATCAAAATACCGTATTTATGCGACTTTTAATAGACACGAAAATCCAAAACAATTAAATTAATTCCACAACATATAGTTTTAGAGCCTCCTTTTCTCACTAGATGTATTTATGCTGAATTTTAAAAAAAATTATAAGTGAGAATAATATACTTATAAAAACTCGGTCAATATACACGAATTACATAGAATTACAAATAATCAGACAGAGGATAAACAAAACAAAGGAATATAAAACTATTTATTCCTGAAGATGATAGCATTGCTATCGAAACATGTAAAAATATTTATATATTTTAAGTAAAGTGGTATATACAAAGTGTATTTTCAATTGTATAATGAATATAAAACTCACTCAATGATACATAATACAAGAGAAACAAAGGACACAAAGAGAGACACAAGTGATACATAATACAATAGAAACAAGAGACACAAAGAGAGACACAAGTGATACATAATGTAATTAGCCCAATCGCTGTTAGATATTTTTAAGTAATAGGAGGGACGTTTTTGTCAAAATAAGCTGTACAAATTATCGACAAAAATTTCCACATTAGCACACTCTAACTTATTATATAGTCAACACATTTGAGACAGAATACTAAAGTAGGCAATATTATTTCTGAATGTATTCAGTTGGAATGTGCTATGGCGTCTTAAACTTTGGGAATTAGGTACATTTATTTCAATTCTGCCAAGACTAAATGTGGTATCGAGATGACAGTGAATTAATATGACATTTTTTTATGTGATACCTCACAAGAATCCCAGCTGCTATCAACTGTCTGGAGCCAGTGAGACTACGGCACCCCCAATTGGGGTATGTTGTGAGGCTGAAGGTATTGAGGAGGGGAAAGAGATGGGTAGAGGAGGTTGGGAAGTACCTTGTTATCCAGATCTGGTAACCATACAGGGCTAAAGCCAATTGAAGCAACGTTTCGATTCTGAATGGTGGTCTTTCACAAGGGTGATACTAAGAGTATCTATCACTCTGGAACGTGCCGCAAACATCATACATATTATTTTTAATGAAGAAATTGTGAAAAAACACCATTTAATCAAATAAAATTTACTTGCCCACGCCGGGATTTGAACCCGCGACCTCCGGATTCATTACCAAGGATCGTAATCGCTCAACTACAGAGACCGTCATATATATTAAATCAAACAATTGCCTTCTAATTTTAATTAAATTAATGTTGAAGTATTCAAGACGTACCAAACGTAAACCAAATTGAAAGAAAACATTATTATCATTTTTTTAACAGATTTAACAATGTTTTCATATTTCTAGTGATGAGGATTCCAAAGAGAACTTCTATATTCCAGTTTACTTCTAATTAAGGCGCTGTAAAGAGTTACAATTGATTGAGGGTCCTTGAATGGTTTACATATTCTGTGAATGCCACATTTACACTTAATGTTGTTAATTTGTATGTCGAATATGAATTTAGAATTGAGAGTAATTCCTAGATCTCTTATGGAAGATACTTTTTTTTAGAATAGCATTATTAATAACGTAGGAAAAGTTCTTTATAATTATATTTCGAGTGAAGTTCAAAGTGAAATATTTCTCAACATTTACAATACAGCAGTTATTGAGTGTATCGAGGTCATTTTGAATCATTTGATGATCAAAAATAGATATATTTTAACAAAAAAATTTGAGATCATCAGCGACTAAATCATAATCACACTTTAATTTTGAGCCAAAGTAATTTACGGATATTAGAAAAACAGGGGTCTAAGATTTGATCCCTGTGGCACACCAGACCTTACTTTAAAGTGTTTTGGTTTTACTTATTTTTTATTTTCGAATCATTAACTTCTTTCGGCTTTTACATAGTATAACATAAAGAGTAAAACATGGACTATAACACTAAAATATCTAAGCAATACAGAGCCCTTATGATCGACTATAATAACAAAGATGAATTTAAAAAATATCTGTAACTAACAAAGCAGAAATAAGCGTCTTTTGGAGGTACTCGTATATAAAATTAAGACTAATGAAAGAAAAAACAAACAAAAAATATTTTTTAAATAAAAGGAAGTTAGTATTTAATATTTCAAATTAAATGGTTTATAATATTTATAGAAATATTATGTATTGACATCATATACGAGTATATAATCAATGGAGGTTGCTTCGGAAGATGTGTAATAATTTTTTTTGATTCAATTACTTCAATAAACGAGTTTTTTTAATTTAAAATACTAACTCCAAATTTCACTGTTCTGAACTCGTGCAACTTATAAATCTGCGGATACCCACAACAAAAATCCAACAAAACACACTTCTACTTCAGTATACTTAAGCACAACTACACTGCCACTCCCCGATACAGGGGTTTCACACTATGGGAAACCATTACTTAGGTAATATTGACATATTTTAAATGCATTTTGTGAATTTCAACATATTAAATATTTATTCCAATTCCATACTTAAACCTTCTGCTGAATTTCTGTAAACCCACCTGATCACGATATTTTTTTGTTTATTTCTTGTATTGTTATCTATTGTAATTTTCTTTTCTCAGGTTTGAAATTATTATATCCTATGTTAAAAATGTACTACATGGACGATAAATAATTAAATAACGAGTTCCTATCATTTAAGGCAAAACACGACTTTCCGTATACGTACAATCACTGAAGAGACAAACTGATAAAAGCGTGTTCTGGTCGTGTTTAGTATTCCAAAGTAAGTACAATTTTCATTGTTTCTGGTGAAATAAATAATTTTTTTCAGACATCGAAATTCTTTCTTGAAACAGATAATCAATTTTATTGACCTGTACCTCGAAGTCGAAAGGTCTTATCTAATTTCGTGACATGAGTCTTCTTTCGATTCGGTACAGTTAATACTACTAGGAATTTACTCTTATATTTTTAGTAGTTATATTGGATAAAAATGTAACAAAAGACAAGCAATTTTACGGATATGCAAAAAAAATTTTTTTGGTTGGATAGTGCCGTTTGCTAGCCAATCGTTCAGCTTCTCAACACTATTCAACAACAACAAGAACAAGTATTATAAAACGCCGACTGAAAATAAATTCATTTGGCTTATCTATCTGACCTATCTAGTGAATTTTGTGACATCGCTTCTGACCCTTATATTTAAACTATTTTTAGTGACTACAACGAATGCTTGACATTGGATTCTGAGCTTGCGAGGGAACTTGAACTTGTGGCATAGTTTAAACTAAAAATAACAACCCTCACCGGGTACCCACTGGGGACCCGACAGCCCATTAGATCTTGTGGTAGGAATTTCCAAACTACGTACCAAACAGTATATATGTGCCAAGGCTCGGGTTCTATTCTCATCAAAGAAGAGGTGAATATGTATTTAGGATATTTTCATAGGTTAAAACTCTATATTTTTAGTACATAATAGGTTGAGAAAACGTTTTATACATTTTGACAGAATTTTATTTAAATATTTTTTAAATTAAATACCTACCGAAGAAATTTAATTATAATTTACTTATATCATAAGAAAAATATAGAAAAAATGTTATTGATGAGATCGGAAGTTGAGTTTGGAACCTTCCGTCCCAATTAGTTGTCGCACCTTCAGAATTCAAAACGTCAAAATTATTAGAGATGTGACGACCACGGCGGTAGAGCGGTTCGTATCTTACCGTACCGGAGGACGGATTCGAAACCCTTCTGGGCAAATAATTCTGTTCTTCGATTACGATAAAATTACTTTGTTGCACATTTTCAAATGATAGATAAATAATATTTGATAAATAAATAATAACATGTTTCGAAACCAATGGCTCCCTCGTTAGCATTCAAAGTTTATAATATATGTATTTTTTTTACATAAGCATAAAAAAATTATAAAAAGTTACAAAATCGTGAGATGAGGTAAATAATTGAAAATTAATGTAAAAATAATTAAATTTATAAAACAACGCAAATGGTTATCACTAAAATACAATTCCATTATTTTATATTAACTATTTATTTATTTATTCTTAAATTTAATTATGAAAACAAAAACATTGGCCACCCATCTCACTAGGACAATCCTTTGTTGAGATGAGCGGCAACATAATTTAATAATAATCAGTAAATTTCAAAAAGCAAACAATAAATAATACATGATTTTTTTTTATTAAATATTAATAAGTAGATAATAGTAAATAAATAATAAAGATCAGATAATAATAATTATATAAAATAAAGTAAATATAAATAAAATAAAGTAATAATAAAGTAAGTAAATAATGACATAACTATTTGACATATATTGTAAATTTGCACCTCGTTTGAGTGATGAATACTTTCAGTATCGCCCTGATAGACCACCACTGAACGAAGCATTACTTGAAATGGCAGATTCGAATAGGCAGAACCCTCCTCTTTTTTTTTTAAATTTAATGTAAATCAAACTTAATAATAAAATTATTAAATTTGATTTACATAAAATTTAAAAAAATAATTAAATGGAGTTCTACGAATTAAACACAAAAACAATTAATAACTAACCCTCCTCATCTCAATCTCTGTCTCCTTTCTGCCTTCTTGGACCTCACAGTTGTTCAACTTTCAGCCTCTGGGTAGTTTAAACTTTTGGGTGATATTCAAATCTAACATTGTACATATCAACGTTTTTAACAGGCAGAAAAGAGATACATCTTTCTAAAAATACATTTATTCGAGTTAATGAACGAAGTCAAAATTATATGAAAAGCCGAGAGATGAAGGCTTTATACTTCCGTTTTCTCCAATTTCGATTCGTTCAAACAAATGCTTGGTATCTTCCTCTTGAAAATCGAGACAAATTTGGCCCGTAATGTGTTGATTTAAGAATGAGATTTTTTTCCTTTGAATTGACACGGATTCAAGATTCTCCACTGATTTGTCCAACAGTAGTCAAAAGAATTTATAACTGGGGGAGTTTTCTTTGAGTTGGAAGATTTTTTAATTTGTTTGCTCCGAAACATTGTTCAATTCTTTTCTTGTTGCCGTAAGAAAAATCTTCATTATTATTGAAACAGGTGTAATTATGAAATAATTTTGTACGCTTTGTTTCAAGCAAGTGGGAAGAATGATCAGAATGTTTTTTTTTTCTTTCTCATTATCATATTTTTTTAGTTCAGTCGTTCAGTTTTTATTTCATACTATTTTATTAAGGGTGGAAATCTATCTTTTTATTTACCTTCATCTTCTTCACACACTTTCTGGTGTCCGTCTTTGGATACAAAAGGCCTCAAAAATATCTGTAGATTTGCTGATTCTTAACTCTCATCAATCTGAAGCCGCCAGTTTCCTGTGGGAGACCTCTGTTTTTTTTTCAACCAAATGCGTCATTCGATGATATTTGCATTCCAACGGTCATCTGTTAGTCGTGCTACGTGCCCAGCGTAATCCCTTTTAGGGTTGGAGATTGTGATGGTAATGTCGGCAGCATTTGACTAGCTCCTAATCCATCCATTCATTCTTTTTTTTGTTTCACAGGGAGATACATTCCAAGCATGACTCTTTTCATGTCTCTTTATGTGGTGGTGATTTTTGTCACAACCCAAATGTTGCAATTATCGCCTAAGAATATTTATCATATCGATATCAGTCTTGGAACCTTTGGAACGCCGAGCTCTCACAAGGTAATACTTCGGTAGTGTGCCGAGGGTAAATTTACGGGTCTATTTTCGTAATAACTTGTTTTTTTGCAAAATGATGTTGTTGTTAATTGTATCGTCTTACCAGCTAACGTGTTCATATATTTATAAAACTAACTAACTAACCATCACGCCGTTTCCCCGCAGGGGTAGGCAGAGAGGACGGCCCGCCAAATAACTCGATCTTGGTATACACTTCTTGCTTCATTCACATTCATACATCGTCTCATACATTCTCTTCTATTATTCCGACTTCTGACATGGCCCGACTCAAGTATTTGATTCACTTGATCGTTCCATGTCTTCCTCGGACGTCCCCGGCTTCTTCTTCCATTCACATTCGCGTCATATCTTCTAGACATATAAAAACTGTAAATATCTGTCTTAAGTAATTTCCCCAGAATATATCCCTGGTTAATTTATGTTTATATCCCAGGGTGTTTTTGTTTCTCTATTCTTAGTATATACTAAGAATAGAGAAACCTGCATTTCATATATTCGTAATAAAAAGAACATACACTTCTATACTTTTGTCATCGAGGTGAACAATTTTTTTAGTCATCGAGGTGAACAATTGCATGCGATATTTACACGGTTAAAAAAAATAAGGTACCTACTTTGAGATGTATTTACAACCAATTAAATAACGTCCCTTATATAAAACTTCTAAAGCACGACAGAAAACAACTGCTGTAGGTGTGCACATCGAACGTTAACATTGAATTACTTTATTGCTCGATGTGATCATATAACCTTATCGTAGGAGAAGGTTTGTCGCAAGCTGTAACGAACATCGGTACACAGTACGTCGATATCGGGCCAGGTCTAAAAAAATTACCCTTTGGTGAGTATCTTGTACAAAAACCGTCCATATTTCTAATATTCAAAGTAATTTAAAAAACCGCTTTACAGATCACACAAGATTGAATACCCGCCCATCACCGAATTCAGGCCGATATCAGCTCAGTACCAAAATGGCTTAAACATGGATTAAGCCATTAAATTCTCCTCGTTTCAATCTACGTGTCTTTCTTATTAATGTCAAACGCAACTCCGGTGAATATGCGATATGCGTGCCAGTCATGTAACGTGCGCACAATGATACAAACTTCATAAGATTGGCCCCTAGTGTGTTAAAAATGACTGAATTTTGAACAGCGCGGTAAATATCAAAACAAAATTAAAATTCAATTTTTTTTAACAGTGGCGTTATTTAAGGTTGGTTATACACTTCTACTCAACGAAACTTTCAACTTAAAACAACAATTTTCTTGGATTACTCTCCACTCATTGAACTGTCAAAGACTGCGCATTGATTTTTGTGGATCAAAATTATTGATGATAGGTATGTATCTCATAATTTAATGATAAAATAACTGTACATACCTATGTGGCATATATTTAATTTTAAAAAATGTAAGGTTATTGTGTATTGATGATTTTACGGAGTGTTTATATTAATTAAAAGGTTGATAAATATTATAATATGTGCATATTTTAGGACTTTCCCCAACATAGTTGCCCGGTACTTAAATTTCAGTACCTTTGGTACAAACATAATTACTAGCATTATTGTATATTGGCAATGTTTTCTTCTTTACTAATTACACCTGCGTTTATCATACAATTATATTACTTTGTGGTCTACCCCTAATAGTTTTTTTTTGTTCCTAACTATTATTAAGGAAGATTTAGATTGATTAGGGATATTTGCCATTAGAGTAATTTAAAAATTTAAAATTAAAAAATTTAAAATTAAAAAATTTATGTGAAGTCCGGTATTGCTGAACATAACCCGACTCCTGTCTTAAAATGTTACTATTTTTGTAGTAATATTGTGAATGTATTATTTGTTGTATAGCCATATGTATACTGTATAATATAATGTAATTTTTTTTATTTATGAATATGCACCTAAGGAGTACTGTAGGAGTAATATTAAGAATAAGCAAGAATGTATGTAATATGTTAAGAATGTATAAATAGTATGTAAAAGTAGCACTGTAGGAATACCACTGAATGGAGTTATTTAATCATGTTTTAAGTTTATTTATAGTAAAGCGCACTTGAAGTGAAATAACACAAAACTGCGCTATATAAATGCTTTGTTATTATTATTATTATTATTAGAGTAGATGATATTTTTGACTAATTTCAGCACTTTTTGTAAAAAGGATCTGAAATAATATAAAATATTAGTAAATCATACACATGTTTTTTTCGTAGACCATACGTAAGTACAACACATGGAATAAATACCACATACATAAACCGAGGGCAAGCATGAGCAAAAAAAATGATGTCTCTACAAATGCAATGGTGCTTGTCAATGCGTTCAATCAAAGTACTAATAATTCTCCCGTTAATGAGAAGTCACAATTGTCAATCCCTTCAATCGCTCTATAAACGATCAATGATGTAAATTCACGTAAGAATTGATAATAATTGATAATAATTGATATTGACCATCCCGGGGCGTTTAATACCATGAAAATATCTTACGTTGTAGACGTCAAAGATAGGATAGTCTTAAATATAAGGCTTTCCGGTGCTTACCTAGTATATTTCACTTCAATGTTTTGGCTGGGTTATATTACATATATTATAGAGGAGGCCGTATGTATATTTAATATAATGTATATCACCTGACATCTTTCATATAATTTTCGGCAAAATCATCCCCCGTGACACGACGGAACGTTTTCTAGGGGTGAAATTTGGAAATAAGGGTGGGAATAAAGTTGTTGGTGATTTTTCAAGGTTTGAGGATTGGACTAAATTTTGTGGGTCCATCACAGAAGGGAAATCGGGGATGGGAATGGGTGTTGAAGGTTTTATTAAATCACCTACCTTGTTGAAAATGTTAGTATCGCCCCGGTGAACATTCAGAAACATTCCATTAGCTTTGGTCTTTATCTAAATAGTCAGATACTTCCTAACCCTCTTCTTTCCACATTATTTTTATGTATCTTAATTGTTACCCTTAGATGATTTGACTTTAGAAATATACCATAGATCGAGTGTACGTAGAAAGAAGAATATAGATCGCATATGTAAATGGAAGAAATAGTCGGGGATTAGCCAAGAAGACACGATCAATACCATTTAGATCATAGGTTTTCAACCTTATTTTTCCCACCGCCCACTTTGAGAATTTTTTTTACTAGAGCCTCCCCCCCCCCTAATATTATTTACTTATCATCTGAAACTGCTATTGCCACGATTATATTTAAACGTGTTATATTATATAGTCGTAAGATACGATTTGACTCCTATTCTATTTCTGAGTTTAAAGAAGAATGTTTCAGTGAGAACAATATAATAGCTTAATTACTACAAACATATTTTATATGAGATATTTCACGTGAAATCGGAAGTTTCAAAAATTTTAAATTAAAATCAAAAAAAAATTTCATATCTTCAAATTTAATGTAGATCTGAATGTAATAGAATCTTTCAGTTCTATTTTCACCCACTTTCCGAACTACCAAATTATATGAATTTTCGCACACGTGATAAAAATGATTTCAATACATACAATAACAAAAATTAACCAATATTAAAATTTACTTTGCTTTATTAGTATGTGATTAGCGTGTTTTTTTTTGTCTTTTTTGGATTACATTTTTTTTTACCTTGCCACGCCCTCACTGTGCCA
Organism: Halesus radiatus; assembly: GCA_022606495.2. Lineage (NCBI taxonomy): Eukaryota > Metazoa > Arthropoda > Insecta > Trichoptera > Limnephilidae > Halesus > Halesus radiatus. Next base: position 96,511 of record JAHDVE020004103.1, read on the forward strand.
TCTGAACGCCCCCTAATTTTATTTGGGTCTTCTACTGCCCCCTGAAAGTCTCAAATGCCCACAAGGGGGCGTTAGCGCCCACGTTGAGAACCTATGATTTAGATAAATGTACAATTTCTTGTTTTTTTAAAATGTGAATACCGTACAAGAGTCCCAATTGCTCCCAACCGTTTGGAGCTGGTATAACTATGGCTTCCCCGATCGGGGTACGTTGTGAAGATGAAGGTAGTGGGTAGGGGAAGGAGATGGGGAAGAGGAAGCTGAGAAAATATAGCAATGACAATAATTAATCGGAATCACAGAAAAATACGCATGAGACGATCTATGCATACATATATGCATGGCATTCGATCCTCTCTCCATGCCCCACTAAGTAATCACATAATGCTTACTACAGTTAGTATGTTTTACTATCATTGATAATAGAAACAGGGGAGTTGTGCCATTTAGCAATATTAGAATAAAACCGCACTCAAAAAAGTATCGTAAACATCGTTCACCCTTACAATTGCAAATCGTATCTATGCGCAGAGGCTTCCCGCCTTTGTTTTTATCAATACACTAAACGCATTACTTTCATTGGCTCCTCCACTTTTATAATCCGTGCAGTTTGGTCGCAGCTTTGCGACAGTCGGCACGCTTCCATGCCATCTCCCCTTCCATCATCTAAGGTTACGACGATTGTTTCAAATGTCCAAATTTGCCTTTCTTCTGTTTCATTAAGTCCATATCCGAATTCAGCTAAGTATAGATCAATACCATAGTGCCTTTATTTCATGTTTCACTTTGCCGGCATTGCAATGCCCCTTTTTAATAGATCAAAGATTTTTGTTAGACTTAATTAGAAAATTTCCTCAGGCTTAAAAGCTTAAAAAAATACTCCAAGATGGTGGATGGGGCTAATGGCTCGAGGGTAATCATTATTTAATATTTCGGTGGAAATTCCCACAGCTACCAAAAACAACCCACTTTTACTTAAGTTTTAAATAACATTTTTCTTTTATATAATAGAATACAGAAAAATGTTAATATTTTGATGATTTGTATAGCGCCGATTTTGTCGAAAATCGCTGAAGGGCGCTGTACAAATATTTTTTCCAATGCTCTATCTTATTGCTAACCGTTGATAATCTACTGTAACAACTTATAAATTAAGCTGCTAACAGACACGTGCTTCGGCATTACCGGCGTCATACGCAAGGTGGTAAACGTACAACGGCACCGGCTCGGGATCGTTCCGGCAATATGTGAACCGCGAGCACAGCCCGCGCTTGAACGGCCAAGCGGCAGAAAGACGTGTCGCTTTTAAATGTCAAAATGCCAATAAATTTGAAACGATCACGGCTTAAAAATATTAATTCTTATTCAAAATCATAAGGTGGCATTAATAACGACATTCAAACACGTCATCTATTACAAATTTGACTTTTCAAAATTACAAAAAAATAATCGAATCCAAAAATAATCCGTTTCCTCAAAACAAGTAAAAATTTAAACCGTTTCTAGTTTTTTCAGCTCATATTTTGAAGAATGCGATTTCGGAAATATGTATTAATGACAAAAAAGACTCAAATGAGCATTACGTGTAAATAATATAATATAATAAATGTCTTCGTTCCATGATGTGTTGAGGTTAGTGAAATCCAACGCGTCCAATGGGGATTGTAAATATACAATACATATACTCGTACAATTAATAACATAAATAAGAATAGAAAACAAAAATTAAATAATAATAAAGAAGAGAGTAATTAGAAAAAGAGAAATAATAATCTAATAAAAAATATATATTTTTTTAAATATGATCTATTATGCGCTTCTATTTGCTTATTGATCCATCGGATTAAAGATTATTGGGGCCAACACTTCACTCCAATTTGCTTCGATACTCAAACCTGAGGTCTGAAGGGATTCCTTAATCAGTTCATTTTTGGAGTTGATAATCCTTTTCATAATTGTTGCCACCTTGGTTCTTTTTTAAGGGGGCAAACCCCGGAACTTGCCCTTCCGTGAATATAGAGGAGGCACTGCAGCGCCTCGGAAGTCCGAACATCATGCGGTGTGCGTTATTGTATTGCACCCAAGGCTTTTCCGTTATTCTCTTTTTGAAGTTGGTTCAGAGCTTGCATTTATATAACGTGGTAAAGGAAGCTAAAAAGAGCGTATTTTTCACCTGTGAGCTGCATAACCGAAATCTTCTACTTATCATATTTATTTTTACTCAGTGCTCAATGCCTGTCAATGTCATCATCGCCCACTAGCTTACTAGTAATAAGGTGCTCTAAGTAGGTATGTGGCTACTTCTACAGTTTTAAGGAGCTCACCATTCAAAAATGCACGAGGAATATTTTTTGGACCCTACCCATGTTTGATGACCAAGTGAACAGTTTTTTTCGGGTTGTAGTTCATGTTACTTTCCTGCGCGAACTCTTCACAGATCTTCAAGAGAACACGTAGTCCCCTTTCTGAAGGTGCCATCAGTGCCATATCATCTGCGTAACTTACGTTATTGACACAACGTCCTCCTATATGGCAGCCTACCCCAGCGTCGTTTAACCTATGGGTGAGTTCGTCCGTGTATATGTCAAACAATACTGGGGATATGCACCCTCCCCGTCTGACCCCGCTTTTCAGGAAACAGTGTTCGGATAATTCGTCTTTCCATTTGACCATGTTTTCCTATTTGCGGTGCCATGTGTCGAGAATTTATACTACCTTCCATGGTAAACCTCTTTCCTCGAGTTTGTTCCATAGTAATTGTATAATAACTCCATAGTAGTTTCAGGAGCACTTTCTTTTGAAACCCAGATGAGTTTCAAGAGAAAGTGCTCCACTGGGATTTTTTTAAGGAAATAAACGTAATTTGGCTGTCTCTCATTGTGTTGTGGGATCCGACTTGATCTAAGAGAACCTGTTCGGATATTCTTGTGATTGAGGTGGCGATGGATATGGGTCTGTAGTTTTCTTGCAAAGTTATGTCTGATAATTTAGATTTTATTATCGGTATGATAATTTTCTTTGTCACTTCTTTGGGTAGATAAATACGTTTTATAATATCTGTACACAGTATTGCCACTAATTTCCCCTGCATAATTGACGTGTTCGGTACCTAAATCATTGTATACTGATGATGTTCCAAGCTTTGTGCTTCTTATGGCCATTTTTACAACATCTGCTAGGACTACAGGGTCGATATCATCATAGGCAGTCAAAGGCATTCCATTTGAGGAAATTGTCAGTGTAGTAGTTACGAAGTGTAGTTTTAAGGTAAATATTACTAATTTCTTCCGGATTTGTTTTTCTGTTAATTTAAAATAATGATAGTATTATTACGCAATACGATAAACACAATGTTTTTAAATAGAAAAATATTTTATAAATTTACATAGCATTTATCAAAATCCAATCATAAATATTACTTTATCTGATCTTGATAAATGTATAATATTTAAAAACAGTATGTTTATCGTATTGCGTAATAATACTATCATTATTTTGAATTAATACATAATAACTCTCCGACGTCCCTCTCCCCCTTAATCTATGCCGATCGTAGGGGTGAGTCATTCCACTTACTCGGTTTTCGTTCCTTTCGGTCGGCATGGGTTCGTTGTTCCGGAAACAAAAGTCGTTCATATTCACTCCAATCCAAAACCTTATTGGACTCGGCCGGTCGTACCGACTCTCTTCAACGCTCCGCTTGACGTAAATTGTCAAAAATGTCAACATCTATATAATGTTTACTAGCTAATTATGTTTAAAGTAAATAATAACGTAATTGGTAACATACTTAATATTGAGTTTTTCTCTTGTTAAAACATCGCAAATATTACAATTTTTGATGAATTTCGCTCACTGAATTCAGCTGACAGCTGTCATCTGAGAGTATCGGAACCGCAGTGAAGTAAGAAGGCTTTAACCTTAGGGAAAAACGTAAGGAATCTTCCTTAAAAAGAACGGGAATAGCGCCCCTGGTGGCCTAGTCTGGTTCTTTAAAGACTTCTTGCTTAACTGGGGTTCCGGTTCTCTCGGATGACAGCTGTCATTCAGCGAACGACGTTAAATTAAGTTTTAACAAATAAAACTGAATATTATCGAAATATTCCAACCAACCTCTTTGTAGAGGAACAAATAAAAAACGAATAACATTGTAGCGTCTTTCCCTGGCGTGATCCTTAAGCGGTTATAAACTGATTGTTTAAGCTCCTACGAAGTTCTTTTCAAGATTCTAGATAACTCATCTTCTTTGATTTCTTTGAGCCAGGTTTTAATTTGGTTTAAAAAAAATTATGTATTCAAATTATGGTATGTATTCAAATTATGGTATGTATTCAAATTATGGTATGTATTCAAATTATGGTATGTATTCAAATTATGGTATGTATTCAAATTATGGTATGTATCTAATTTACCCTTTCTTGCCAAATTGCTAGAGAAAATTGTAGCTAAACAATTAGTGGGGTATTTGAACTCTGCTGGTTTGTTTGCGAAAAATCAATCAGCCTATAGACAGTTTCATTCAACAGAGACTGTTCTTTTGCGGATCATTTCAGATCTGATTCTTGGGATGGAAGCAGGTAAAGTGGGTTTAGTGTCCATCCTTGACATGAGTGCTGCATTCGATACGGTGGATCACAGTATCTTACTAAATGTGCTCGATACCGAATTTGGCGTTCGGGGTGATGTGCTACAATGGATGACATCTTACCTGTCTGGACGAATAAGCTCAATAATTTTCAATAAATGTACTTCACCTGAATCTCCAATTGAATTTGGAGTTCCCCAAGGTTCCGTCCTGGGTCCCATTCTCTTTATTTTGTATACAAATCGTCTTGAACGCCTCATTCACTCGGCTGGCTTTGAATCACAGGGCTATGCGGATGATCGTATAATTTTCAAGTTTTGTTCTCCGGATGAAAAACACATCTTAAAAAAATGAGGTTGTTGACTTTATTGACACAGAATCAAGTTGGATGTCTGTTAATAAACTTAAACTTAACCCTACCAAAACAGAGTTCATTTGGATATCTTCTCCCGGAAGGCAGGGCCTTCTTGATTTCAGTCCGATTCAAATTCAGGGCACTGATATCATTCCTTCTAAAGAAATTAAATTTCTTGGTTTCACTATCGACAGTTGTCTATCTCTTGAGTCGCAAATCTCAAAGGCGGTAAGTTCTGGCTTTTTCCATCTTAGGCAGATAAAATCAATCAGTAGATGCCTTCCCTCTGATGCAGCTAAAACACTAATAAATTCTTTTGTTGTCTCACGTATGGACTACTGTAATAGTGCATATGCTGGTCTCCCCCAGAAACAACTCAACAGGTTCCAGTCTGTCTTCAATGCTGCGGCGAGAATTATACATAGTGAGCCTAAATATTGTCACATAACTCCACTTCTAAGGGATCGCCTTCATTGGCTTCGATGCCCTGAAAGAATAGAATTCAAGATTTGCTTAACAACCTTCAAAGCACTCCACGGAAAGGCACCAGCCTATATATCTGAACTCTGTGTCCGACAAAACCCAGGTGATAGACAGCTTTCTTTGAGGTCAGCAGATTTGAATGCTGCTAACCGATTAGTTGAACCGTCTCGGTCAAATAAACCCGTGTACTATGATCGCGCTTTTTGTATATCGGGCCCGGTCATCTGGAATAAGCTTCCCCAAATATTGCTAACATTCATAATTTAGCAGAGTTCAAACGGGTATTGAAAACAAAATTATTCAAAAAATCCTATCCGACATAAAACATAAATTCATGTACGTAGAAACATAATTTCAGGACATTTTTTTTCTTTCTTTTTCTTTTTCTTTCAATCCTCCATAGCTTATTTAGTTACGGTTTTCTCTCCTTGTTATTTAATTTCATTAGTATTCAGTGAAAACCATGTATATAATTTTCTCTTGTTATTTGTACCTACTACATATTTGATTATTTACACCATTAGTTTCTAAATTGTTATTTTATAATACCTGCTCATGTATATTGTATGTCATAGTATTAATTTGCATATTGTATATATATTATAATAACAGATATACTATGTAGTAAATCTGTTATTTTACAATTAGGTTAGGTTAGTTAGTGTAAAGCGCACTTGAGGTGAACCTTTACAAAACTGCGCTATAGAAATTAACTCTTATTATTATTATTATTATTATTCAAATTATGGTATGTATTCAAATTATGGTATGTATTCAAATTATGGTATGTATTTAAATTATGGTATGTATTCAAATTATGGTATGTATTCAAATTATGGTATGTATTCAAATTATGGTATGTATTCAAATTATGGTATGTATTCAAATTATGGTATGTATTCAAATTATGGTATGTATTCAAATTATGGTATGTATTCAAATTATGGTATGTATTTAAATTATGGTATGTATTCAAATTATGGTATGTATTCAAATTATGGTATGTATTCAAATTATGGTATGTATTCAAATTATGGTATGTATTCAAATTATGGTATGTATTCAAATTATGGTATGTATTTAAATTATGGTATGTATTCAAATTATGGTATGTATTCAAATTATGGTATGTATTCAAATTATGGTATGTATTCAAATTATGGTATGTATTCAAATTATGGTATGTATTCAAATTATGGTATGTATTCAAATTCAAGCGACAAGTGAGTGTTTATAAAATAGAAAATTGATTGGTTCCTTAATTTTGAAAGATTTAAATATTAAATATCTTTCGTTTTATTTTAAAAATTAAATTTTTTTAAACATGGTACTACATAAGACCCTCATCACCTGTAACCAATGGGACTATGATACCCACGCTTTAGAGGGTTGTAATGGGTTAAAAGAAGTAGGAAAGAGCATTCGCTTGTGCTTCATATATTTTTCCGACACTCTTTCTCTGTACATCCACTCGACCTGTTTAAACTATCTAAGCATCCTTTTCATGATCTTTTCAATACTCCTACTTCGGCCTTGCATTATTTTACATTCACATTCGTGTTAAAATTTAAGTTCAGAATGACGGAATTCAATAGGTACTTATCTGCTTTTGTTCTCCTCCGTAAGTTGCATGCCCCTCAAGGATAAATGAGGGTTGGAATCAGAACTCCATTGTGGACTGTTTTACGTACAAGAATGTTCAATAGCGAAATTATTTATTTTAAAAACAGGTATTAAAAACAATTATAATATTATTGTACGTAAGTGAAAGCTTCATAATTAGAATATCTGTGAGAGAGCATTACAAAATCATTAATCGGGGTTTTCATTTAGCTGCTCAGTGACCCACAGGGACAACAGAGACTGCCGGCGGCTGGTTCTTAATCACCGTCCTGTCTTCGAACTTCACAGTGACCTCTGTCACCTTCATGTTGGGTGTCAGGAAGTTGGCGAGAGTCTGAACTCCTGCTCTTCCAGTCCGATCAAACGGATAACCCATAGCCTGCTTATCTGGGTACAACTTGTCCTGAACGCCGCAATAACTGTCAGCATCGCTGCAAGCTCCAGTAATATCTTGCACAATCTTATCATTCTCGTAGTCGGATACCATGGCAAATAATTCAAATACCATGCCCTTGACAGTTCCTTTCGGAATCAGCATGTGCTGAGGCCAGCCGCACCCGCAAAAGTTGAAGCCGAGTTGGCCAGGATCATTATCCATGGGACGACCTGCATCTAGATTTCGGAAGGTCCTCTCGTAAGGAATAGTCACAGAAGAATCTAATGAGTTTCGCTTGATAACATTATCACCTTGCTTCAGGGTCACTTTAAATTTGTCCAATTCGATCATGAAATTTTTCTGCTCGTTAAATTTCATCTCCTCACCCTTATCGTCCAAGCGCGGTGCCATGAAGATACGCATCGTTCCGAAGATTCTCGTTGGGTTTGCATTGTTAACCTTAACGACAAAGTTGAAATCCTCGTTCTGAAGATGAGTAAAGCGAACAAATACTGGACCGCGAGGGGCAAAGTCTAGTCCACGGGAGAAATCCACATCACTCTGTTGCCAAAATGTGAAGAGTTGATTGGGAGGTTTCTTATCAACAGTTATTTGTAACTCTGTCACCCTGACGCCCTTGTAGTCCAACTGAGCCACAGTGTATTCGGGAAGATTGCTCTTGTGCGTAAGGAATATATCATTAATGTTGTTATGCCAACGGTAGAAGACAGGATCCCTCATGGCTGTAGTGGTATCTGTCATAACTCCTAATGATTCCAAGAATCTATTGTCGGGATCGTGACATGCAGCTATGAAGACATGTCCCGTGTTGTGTAGATTTCCGTAAAGTCTAATGTTTGGTGAGAGCATTGAAGCTTCTACTATGTCACCTAAAATATCAATTCCCTTTGGTACGTTGAGAGGGATTTGCTTTCCTTGTCTGTCTACTACAAAACCTTTAGCAATAGCCTCATTAATATCCTTTGTCCACCTTTCGAGGTCCGAAATCTTCACGTTGCGTTGATTCTCAATACGAATTACTTCACTCAGCGGGGTATTCACTTGCCTGGATGGCCATCCCCGACTCGCGATAAGAACTTGCAGCTTGGGGAAATATCCTTCGACAATGGGTTCGCGAAAATTGCTATAGCTTTTCACACGAAGCATGTTGTTGCTAAAACGTTCAGCATTGTACCTGGCCAAAATCTGGTGGTGCATGTAATAAAACAATTCCCCCCTTCTGTCCTTGGCAACGATGGCTCTATCGGTGGCAAACATTGGATAAACCAAATGCCAATGCCAGTGATGGAGATTAATACCAAGATCTTCACGGAAGTACGCAATAGCCTGTTCCGGTTCTTTAGCTGAGGCTGTGAATTCTCTCGGAATAACAATTGGCTCTCGAGCCTCCGTTGGTATCATCACTGCTTCCTGGCGGGTCAATTGAAACACGGTGCCATCAACAAACTTTCCCGGAAAACACTGCAGATAATTGGGAAGGGACACTTCCTTCGTGTCGTTCCTGTGCATTAATGCAACTGAGAGAGCGTAGTTGAATAAGTACGGATTAACCCTGTCGTGGCAGTAAGAGGCAGTCGCTATCAAATCATTTACGGTCTTCGCAGCCATGAAAATATCAATTAGGTTCCCGGCAATCTCCGCGTGCTCGGGAACGAACAAGCTGAAAATTTCCTTCTTGTTTATTTTCATGGGGATTGTCAAATCAGGAAGACTGATATTTCCTACCGGAATAGTCCTCCTTCCAGGTTTGGCGAATCGCTCCATGATTTTATCTCTTATGATCCGTACACGTTCATTGAGATATCCATCGGGTACATCGAATACGTTAGAGGCATTGTCACCTCTTGGCAAGATGATGGGCTCAGTTGGCCTGTCGAACAACAGTTGCAATACTGCTGCAGGAGGAATGGGAGCACTTGGGGGAACGGGGGCAGTGTGGGGCTTTGGAGCATTCGGAGAGGCATTTGGGGGGGTGGAAGGTATTTTCGCCGTTCGATGCGTTGGCTTCCTTGGAGGCGTTCGCGCTGTATATTTGATAGGAGTAGTCGGCATCTTGACAAATGATAACTTCCAAGTAGTGTTAGAACGGATCCACTGTCCGAACTGAATAAACACACTCGGAGAGAGTAGTATTTATATTCGGAAAACCGCGCCAAAACGATAGTGCCTCGTGCAATTATTTATACTCGTAGGAATATTTCAAATGCTATACGTAAATTGTAAACAAGAACCAGACCTACCGATCAGATTATATTTCGGGTAAATAATTGCGGTGTAATATGCAAAAACAATATCTGTCAATTATTTAAGCTGTTATTAGGGAATCCTTTTGAAGTAACATGGACATCTTCTTATTATGTACCTAAGCTCGAAAAAAGTACTTTTGACTCAGGCGAATCCGGGTTTATAAATATAATGGAAAACAGTTAAAAAAAATCAACAAGAATGATTTTTTTTCATAATAAATTTGTGGAAATGTCATCCTTGCAATCAAAATATATTCCATATTTGTAAAAAGCATTAACTTTTTGGCTCGTCATAATTTACAATAAAAAACACATAAATTTGTTGTAGACCACTTTTATATTATTAAAACTCTACCGGTTTCGGAAGCACCCTTCCTTCATCAGGAGAATATTAAAACTAACTTATGATATAGAATATTGACAAGACATATAAATTTTAGGTATTGGAGTGGGGGGTAAGCAAATGGGTAGGGGTAATTGTAGGATTTCCGGGAAGAACAGAGCGATTTATTGGAAAAATATTAAGAATATATTCGTTAAACCGGGATAAAAACATGATTGTTTTGTATTATTACCTCTGTGGTTTCATTCGTATTTTTAGTATCTTGATGCAACTGTTATCTATATTTCAAATCACACTTGTTTTTAAATAATTTGGCAAAACCGCAAACATTGTCACCGTTGAACAAACAATACCCAAAAATATTTTCTTTTATGCAGGTCGAATTCCATACAAGCAAATTGTTCAACTACGTTACCTTAATATTTGAGCATCTCGTGTGGGGCTGATACTATCAAGTATGTCCAACAGTTGATTTTGGAAGACACCTCTGGGATGGAACTCCCAAATACTTGATAAACCTGCTTGATTCTACGCAAAGGAGGATGGTTCGTCTGATAATGCACAGACACAATATGGGTATTCTGAGCTTGTGTTACAAATATTTCAATAGAGCCTGCTCGAAGGAGCCAGCGTGAGCTAGGTGCACGGGCGTGAAACTCAACGTACACGAGCGGAACACCCGTTCACAATTGATGTTGGCTTCATGAGAACGGGTCGCTTCGCCGACTTGTTGTGTAAGTCGGCTCATACGTGGAGCGAGCTACCTACACCTGCCTTTTCTCCTACATTTAATCCGGGCCCGCATTAACTAATCCCTTCCAACAGTCCCCTCCTTAACCCGCCTAACAACGTTGCCCAACCGGGTAGTGATATAATTCCCGTGAATGTGCTCCGTATAGACAGGGGCGCTCTTGTGTGGTGTTTTAAATTTAAAAATTTAAAGTAAAAATTATTGTTTTTATGTTCTTAGATTATTTAACCCATAAAAATGATATATTATTTAGAACAAAAACAAATCACAGTTATTACTAATACTCCTTTTCTTTATCAATAATTTCTTCGTGTGATAGACCTGCCTCAATTTTAAAGAGGACTAATTGTTCCTAGGCATACACATAAATATGGACAAATAATGTTAGATTACATTATTCCCAGCTGTTTAAATGTGTTACCGGTTAAAAGCAAAAATTTGTCATAAAATAAAAAAGTTAAAAATATATTGAAGGCTTTGCTAGCCATTTTTTTGTATTATATTAAATTATTAATAATATTATTTTTATTTTACTAGAAATTAGAAATAGTTTGCATTAGAATTCAGCAATATTTATGTTTTAAAAGATATAATGTTGTCATAAATTATACATTTTATATAGATAATAAGTACCTGCCTAACTGTAAACTTATAATAACAAGATTTTTAAAGAAAAACACCCGTTAGTCAAACTACTAAGCTTTAAAAAGTAGTTAATCGGGACTTTTTGTCTTATTCCGTAAATTTCTTTAAAGTCAATAAAAATTAAAATTAAAAATATTTTTTCAGTGATGGTTTTCTCTAAAGTGCGTTTATGCGGTGACCTTCTATAAAACAATATTACAATAAGGAAAAATGTATTAAAATTTTACCACACTTTAAAACAGCACACTCTTCGAATTTAATTCCGATTTAAAAAAGCCACCCGTCCGCATTAATACTGCTCGAGAGCGAGTCCGCACACGTTTAACAGTTTATTTGATTTATTAAAAAAAAAATTAAAATCCCTATTATCAAGGTCCTCTGTTATTTTATCCACATGGGGTTGTATTAAATTCTTTTGGCATTATTTCAGGGCTATTTTGAAGGAAGCACATTTTGCTTTTCTTTCCGCTGAGATAGGATCTTCGTGCGGTCTCCCGTTCACGATCCAGATATGCATCGCTTGTCTGGATTCTTCATATTAGTAGAGCGATTTCTAAATATAGAAATGACTCTGTTGCATCTTCTATATTCTCATCAAATTACTTTATCTCGGAGCGCGGATGTTTCCCCGATTCTCAGAAAATGTATTTTTTCTCTTAATTTTAACTATTCATTGCTTTTGTGTTTAATTCATAGAAGTCCATTTAATTTATTTTTTTAATTTAATTTAAATCAAATTTAATAATGTTATTATTAGGTTCTGCAAGTTTTAAAATGGTCTTGAACGGCGAAACAACTGTCACAATAATAAAAACTAAAAATACTTGCAGAACTTAATAATAACATTATTAAATTTGATTTACATTAAATTAAAAAAATAAATTAAAATTTTAACTAGGTAGGTTTGCGACCATGTGTTATATTTTCTGATGTCAGGTACATTTTTGGGTTCCTGCTGCTGGATTCCTTAAGACAGATGTATACAAACTCCCACTTAATATCAAAAAAAGTAATTCAATCAATAATTGCATTAAGTCTAGCAAAACTTGGCTTAAGGAATTACCAGAACAAGAACTGACTACTATTCTCGAAAAAACGTCATAGAAATTACTGGAAAGACCCTACCCTAACCTTGAAGTTGAAATATAGAAGTCGCTGAAACCCCTTTGTGCAAAACCTGGTCCGCCTCAGCACAGAATCTCCTAGTGAGGAGAACTATGACAAAATTCTATAATATATATGTATTTTTAATATTTATACCTTACCTTGTAATATCAAAATTATATAAAAAACAAAACAAAAAAGTTATCAGCATTCCTTCCGTCGGTAATATCAACTCGTGATCGTGATCGGTCCGGTCTATATCGTAGTATGTTTTCATACCATACAAGTTTACTTGAAAATATGTTTCGTAACTAGGCAATGGTCTAACCATCGGGTGGTGCTATGCGCTTCACTGACGTATACGTAAAATCGATGAATAGGAAGAGGAGGATCGATCCAGTGGCCACCACGCACGCCAGATCCTGACTTTTTTTTATTTTTTTTTACTTAAGGTTAAACTTTCGCCAGAGTACATATTTTTTGTGTTCTTCATTCGAATGTTAAGTTTTATTTTTAAAGAAATAAGAAATATTACAAAAAACAAGTTTCACTATTGTAACATGAATAGGGAGTAGATTGAAAACATTTTCATTAGATATATACATTATTGAACAGTATAATTTAAAAATAATAATAATTAAAAATGCTGTACTTTATTGATAATATTATAATGAGATGGCTTTCTGGGTATTTAAGAAAGGTTTAAATTGATATGACTTTGAAAGGGTTACGAATTGGATCACCACATGTTTGATCATTTTGATTGCAAATAACCTCCCCTATCACCCACTTCGTTTGATCCACGACTTATTGGATACCCTTGAAGTCCCCGATAGTAATTATGTTGATATAATCCTTTTCGTCTTCGATTGTTCGTAATGTAGCGAGGAAGTTGGAATGTATCCTGCGAAGTTTTCTGTTGTGCAAGTCGGCACAATGTAAATTATAAAGATGCTTATTATTTCAGTATTCAAACTAATGTATGCATATGCAAATATGCAAATGAAAATCAGAACCAAGTTTCAGAGATGGAATATTTAAAACCATCTGAATATTACTTTAAAAAACTACTAACCTACTTTATTCAACGACCAAGAGATTTTTACTCTGTATCCATGCTCACGGTAAATTATTTTCAACCATAAAAATATAAATTAGTGAAAAACGTATTAATTTCTTTCATTCTAAATTTCTTTGACAAAAATTACAATGTTATTTTCTTGTATCGAAAACTTGTCGAAATACGCAATTGAGATTCGTTGAAAAAAATATTACAAAGTGTTCAGTTAATTAATTTGCCAAAGTCGACAAAGAAAATAAATTTTCAATTTTTCAAACTTTTTAATGGACGCCTTTTAAAGTCATTTGTATTATAATAATTATTGTCATTGATTTTGCGACAAAGTTTTTGAAATCACTTCAACGTTGTTTTTTTTTTTATTTTCTCAGTGAAGAATGGTGTCTTAAGCCTCGGCAAAACAGAATGTCTATGGATGTATTATAAATATCTCTTTAAACTGGAGGTTTTATGCACTTAAAAAAATACGTTTGAAGATAATCTCTAACCAGTCAACAGGCTGTATGCAAATGTAATTATATGAAATTCCCTTGATAGAAAAAAATCGCAAAGTGTGCTCCGAAAATTTAAAATAAACGGCTTTGTTCTGTTATTTAACATGTTATAGGTTTGAAAAAAATCATAGTGTTTCTTTAAATACTACTTAACACATTCATCTTAAGATTTTTGGTCTATCTTAAATATGTCGTGTTTTATTAATATTTTTACAATTGTCACTTACGCCCATTTATTCTAAACGCTGTTCATATCGGCGCGCTCTTTCTATCTTTCGAATGATTATATCTGCTTTTCAACAGCGGTCAGTCGGGATTCAGAGCCTATGCTAGAAATCTAAATTCTCGAGTGGGGCCTTAAAAGTATTGAAATGTTAGTCAAAATCAATTTAATTTTAGTTAAATCGTCATGCTTAATTTCAATACTAACCACAATTTCAATTTTAATCATTTAGACGTAAATTGTTCATAAGATGTTTTTTTAAAATTATTTAATATAAATACATATAAAATATATAATAGCACAGACATATCTTATTAGCTTATTACAAAAAAAGTATAAATTTATTTAACAAAACTACCCAACTAAATAGAGAAAGATTTCTAGTGTTTGAGTTGGGGAGCAGCGCCATCTAGCAGCAGTAGTGGTAACTAAGTTTAGAGATAAAATACATCAAAAATATAATATGGATACAGTTTGTTTTGTTGTAGACGATAGTTACTACAACATGCATTATCTACAAAACAGAAGAGTAAAAATACACGAAGAAATGCAACAATAAGGCGCATTCAAGAGATAAATATATTACATTTTAATTTTAGTCATATTTCGAAAGGCCTAATGTAATATTTCCAGAGGTAATGATTTTTTTATTTATCCACACACATAATTTAAGTAAGTCCAAGTTAAATTTTATTAGCAGTAGATACTATTATATTATTTTAGCAGCAGATACTATCAGTATCGCCCTAACCTTATAAAAATTAAACGAGACTTAAAATTTTAATCGCCGTGTTAAGTGACCAGATCTGAATATCCAGGCATTTCCCAATCTTCTTCTTTCCCATGTCCTTCCCCTCTCCACTTCCTTCAGCCTCACTACATACCCCGTTTTGCGGATGGCATTGACCCAATGGCTCCAAACAGTTCGTAACAGTTGGAGCTCCTATGTGGTATTCAGATAAAAAAAGTTATAATAAAATTGAAGTTATAGTCGTAATTGATGACTCAAAACATAGCCCCACGTACTTTATTCAAAACATTAAAACTCCAAACCAAGCATAATAACCGTTGACTAACTAACTAACTAACTAACTAACTAACTAACCATCACGCCGTTTCCCCGCAGGGGTAGGCAGAGAGGACGGACCGCCAAACAACTCGATCTTGGCATACACTTCTTGCTTCATTCACATTCATACATTGTCTCATACATTCTCTTCTATTATTAACCGTTGACAAAATGGTATAAATCAGTTTAACGGGACATTATTACAATATATATCTAACATTCTAGAAATATTAAGGAAACACATTAAAAAAATAAACCCCAACTCGTAAAACGGGTTTTTTACTTGGCATTCCCTTCTCGTTCTTTCCGTAGAATAATATACTTTCCAACTAATGAACTTACTCGAAAGTATCCATCTCTTTTTTTTATCAAACTAAACAACTCCCAAATCGAAACACGAAACAGAAAAGACACAGAAAAGACAAAGATAACGGTAACAGCTGGGACTTCAATCTAGGACCTCGTGGTCTGTCAGGGACCTGTACTCTCCACACCACTTCAGCGCAGGTTCTCCTAGTGAGGTGTTAACGAAACATAATAAGGTGGCATTAGCTTAGTTGGTAGGGCGCTCGGCCTGGAGAGACTGAGAGGTCTGGGGATCGAATCCCCAGATGCGACCGTTACCTTATATATTATAATACTATTATGTAACCATTGTACAGTGATGACAAGGCATTGAACATGCTGGCATCATCATACTTGACTGATCTCTGCGTGAGGGGCAATCTTACTCAGAGACAACTCACGCTCAGATCGGCACAAGTCTGATGCGTCGAACAAACTGATTGAACCCTCTCGCACGAATGGTGCCAAATTTGGAGATAGACCTTTCAATGTACTGGGCCCACGTTCTTGGAATGACCTTCCATTTAGTTTGAGGTCAGAAAGCAATTTCGAAACCTTCAAGAAAAGTCTAAAAACATATTTATCATAAAGGGGCTGTTAACTTTAACAAGATGTAAATCGACATTGGGGTGATTTTAGTTACTAAGCGGCGTTGAGAAAAATTGACTGTTTATATATTTATATACTGTATAATGTATAGAAATACACATTAAAATGAATAAATTATAACAATATTCTGATAATTTGTTTAACCCCTTCTTTGTGAAAAATCACCTCACGGGCGCTATGTGTTTATATCAAGTGAATAGTGTTAAGGGGAATGGCTGCGCGGCCTGTTTCATAGAAAACATAAATTTGGATTTGCTGCCAAAATACCCACCCAAACAATTTTTTTTTTTTTTTAAATAAAGGTATAGTAAATGTCTAGTACGGATTAGAAGAATTTTATTATTTATATTTTGTATGAAACAGGCCGCGCAGCCGTTCCTCTTAAAACAGTATCAAAAAATTATTTTTTTCAACTTCGTGTACAAACTAACATGATAAATAAGTAACAATTTCAACAGAAATACGGGTCCGATTAAGTATCGACGCGAAAGGTGAGGAATATTTCTTTGTGAGCGCATACTGTTTTCTCCCAGAGATATTGAAAAAGTTATACAAGTTTAGGTGTATCAAAATCGTGTTTGCCACGTTACGAAAATAAATCTTTCTTTGGATTAATGAGATTCGTGCCATTTTATATAATAGCTTTTCAAGTTTTATTACCCGGCTTAGCCCGTGATTTACACACATGCAAGGATTATAACTCATTTCCAACATATTTAGACGTGTATTTTTTCTTCTTATTTTGGATTCCGCGCAGCTTAAGAGCGCCTCCAGCAGGTGACACCAGAGTGGAAGATACTCTCAGTATCGCCCTGGTGAAAGACCACAATTCAGAATTGAAATGTTGTTTGAAATGGCTTTTCGCCGTGTTTGGTGACCAGATCTGACTAGCCAGGTATTTCCCCACCTTCCTCTTCTCCTTCTCCTTCCTGTCAACAATACCTTTAGCCTCACAATATTCCCCAATTGGGAATTCCATAGTTTCACTGGCTCCAGATGATTGGAGCAGTTGGGACTCTTATGCGGTATTCATATAAAAAAAGGTGAAAGAGTTTTGACTAAAAAACAAAGAGCTATCATATAGCACTAGCGATACTATCCATCTTCGCCTGATATTTGGATTGAAGAATATGAAACAAATGATGCAGCTATTAATTGTTATTGTGTTTAATTTGTGGAACTCCATTTTTAATTATTTTTATGTTTATTAAAAAAAAAAATTTTAAATGTTATTATAAAATTCTGCAAGTATTTTAGTTTTTATTATTGTGACGGCTGTTTCGGCGTTCAAAGCCATTTTCAAGCTGTGGTTAGGCCACATTGCGACGAATTACTTATATGGTTATAGGAAGGAGGAGGTAGCGGGGTTGATCCCCTCCGCACCGGTGCACGTGTGTGAAACTCGACGGACACGAGAGGAACATCCGTTCACAGTTGATATTGGCTTAATTAGAACGGGTCGTTTCGCCGACTCGTTTTTGTGTAAATCGACTCGTATGTGGAACGAGCTACAGGCATCTGTCTTTCCTCCTACATTTAATCTGGGCCTCTCCAAGGCCCGCATTAACAAATCCCTTCCCACAGCCCCCTCCTCACCTGCCTCACAACCTTGCCGCTATCCGGTTGGGTTATATTTCCCCTGTATGTGTTCCGTACATACAGGGGCGCTCTTTTGAGGTAACACATAAAAAAAATAATTACCCGCCCCCGATTAAAATTTTTATGAAGATTGAAACGATTTATTAATATTTTCAGTAAACACCGATTTACTCAGAAAATGATTGTGATCATTAAAATTCTCCATTCTATGAGGTACAGTACATACAGCTGAAGTATGTTGACCCACTTTCAATGATGGCAAGTTTTTCTTAATTGTTTTATAATGACGTGAATACTATTAATGCAATGAATTTAAATAAGTGTATTAAATTCGTGAATTATTTTTAAGAATTATATTGTTTTGATTTTGTGAAAATACTAAGAAGTGGTGAATAGATAATTTTTAACGTTACATCTTTAGTTCATTTGTTCATCTCTAGTTGCTCCAGTAAAGTAAAAATAACTTTATAATTTTTTTTCTTCAAAAAAAGTATAATACAGCATCTTATGTTCTGACAGATTAACACATACATTTCTAAACTACATAGATCGCGATGGAAATGACGTTGTGAATTAAACATAGTTGTTTTGACCTAGAAACTTCAAACAGATAGAGTTGTGAAAATTTCACGATGTCAGAGCTTACCGTTCGAGAGTGTTTGCCGCTTTAGCATACAGATTTTCCGCTTTATAATAAGGAACTCCATTGAAAAATATAATGATTTTAAAAATATATGTACATATAGATCAGCAAATGCCGATTTTGAATATATAGCATTCATTATTTATAGGTAGAATTTTTAAATTGTTATTTAAAAGTGAATAAAAAATCGTCCCATCAAAACACCTTGTTATGTTGGTACCATTGCATTTGGAACATCTGCCGTCACGTGCGCATTTTGATTTTGGATTAGTATAAACATTTTTAATTTTTGATTTTGTTTTGTATTTTAAATAAGTATTTTTTTAGTTTTTACGGAATCTTAACTTAAATCGGCGTACTTTAAGCTCTTTAATTGTTCAATATAAACGACCATTATTAATGAAAGAAATTAGAGTATTCATGAGCAAACCAATTATTCATACGGCTATTATGATAATGTTAATGCTCCAAACTATTTTTATTCGTTGCGTTAAAGTTTCTAAAAAAGGAACATAATTTTATTAATTATGTTTAGTTGTGGTTTACCATGCATAGAATATAAAATTATGTGTGTTAAAGCTCATTTTTTTTGACATTTGAGATATTCTAACCTCAAAACTGATCAAAACCGGCCGGTGCGAATTTGCAAAAGATTTGGTGCGTTTTGGTAGGCTTTGAAAAATTGAAACCTTGAAAATTATTTTAACTATGAAAACTAACTTTAGAGAAAAAACTAAATATACTGGTATGAACGTCATTTTTAATAAAAAAAATTAAAACATTGAACTGGAGTTCCTTATTACGTAAATTTATGTGAAATACGTTTCTCGTCCGTTTTTCTAGTAGGTTGGTGTATTATGTTACCCTGTAGCGCAACGCGTCAGCACATCTCTGCAAGGGTAGGCAGAGGGTGGGTTTGCCGGTACTGTACCGATGGAGGTACCATACGCTATTCGCCATACACCCCAACACCGCAGAGTGTGCCCGGGAGATAAAAGAATCACACAAAAAGCGGGAAGGAAAGGGATCATATTTAAAAGAGATTCATGGCTTCGTTTGACGGTTCAAGGATGCTGGGGGAACTTTTCCGTATTCAGTATTTATCGAGGCTTAAGTGATTCTAATACCGCATGTAAAAAAAAACTGCCTTATTTTCATTTAAATAGTAGGGAACGTTAAAATGCGTGAAGGAGGTCCAGTTATTTAGGCCTTGATTCCATTGTATGGCTCGGTATAATCGCCGTGGCGGTAGACAGCTAATTAGAATTGACATTTTGTTTGAATTGGATTTAGTGGTGTTTACTGACCAGATGTGAATAGTCAGACACCAACCCCACCTTTACCTTCTCCATCTTCCTTGGGCCTCACAAAATTCCCTTAATTGATAATTGCAAAATAATCCCAGTGTCTCCGGGCAGTTTAGGCTATTATGCGATAATCAAATAAATGAAGAAAATCGCTAACGAAAATCTATGAAAATTCATTTGACGCTAGATTTTTTTTTGGTATAGCAACTAGAGTTGAACTAGGGTCCGATTCCTGTTCTTTTTAAGGACAAGACATTGTCCTTCTCCTCGGGCTTAAAGATTTTTTGCTTAACTACGGTTCCGGTTCTCTCAGATGACAGCTGTAATTCATCGAATGAAATTCTTTTAAATTATCCATATTTGGGTAGTTTTAACAAAGTACTGACTTTAACCGTAATTAGTAAGTTATTTGTAACATAATAAAGCAATTAAATTAACCGATTGAACGATATTGCAATCTTTGTAAAGTATCTATTCCAAAATTCCGAAATGTCAGATAAAGATGATTTAAATTTGAAAAAAATATAATAAACTACACGTTAATAATAATAAAATACATGTATTAAGTTGGTGTGATGCAACTATAATTTCAAAATATTCATTTCAAAAACTCCTTTCAAAATGCATTGTTACTGACATGGAATCGGAACCGCAGTTAAGCAAAATGTCTTTAACCCTAAGGATAAAGACAATGTCTAATCCTTACAAAGAACCGGATTCGGGCCCCATAATACAGTATTCACATCGATACATTTTATTTTTTTCAATTTCAGTGTCAATAAATTGACGTTTATTAAAAAAACGTTTTACAGTTTCATACAATACGACATGTTTAAATATAAGTACAATATGTTACATAATTATATTATTGTATGGTTTACAATACCTACCTCACTAGGTGAAACCTGTTCTCGGGTAGGCGACTGGATGTACAAGAAAATTGATTTAATTGTGATGTTACGCAATGCTTCCATACAGCATGTTAAAATTTGTTATTCGACTTCATAAAAGAAAATTCCCGTGAAAATGAGAGATCTTGGCATAGTAATGGATGAGAAACTAAATTTTGCGACTCACATTCAACACATTGTGAATAAGGGTATGAAAACTTTACGATTTATATAAAGAAACTTTGAATCGTTTCAAGTCATAAAATTGTTGTACATTTCCCTAGTTAGAGGCCTAATAGAACATAATTCCATCAAGTCGCCCTTCTACTAAATTCATATTCATAATATAGAAAGAATCTAGAGAAAACTTAAACTTAACATCAAGTTATGGAAAATAAATTTCTCGTATTTAAAGAATATTTCAAATATTCTAACTTTAGAAAACAGACGAAAAATAAACGAGTTAACATTTTTATTAAAATTATTTAACTCTAAAATAGATAGGTCTGAATTTTTACATTTAATAAACCTACAGATACCTAAACTAACGACTAGATAAACATCAAAATTTTACGTATAATTTATGTCTCATTCCAACTATGGTTTACATTCCCCAATACAATCTTTACACAGTTTTGCTAAGAAATATTTAAAAGATGTATTTGACAAAAAAATTAGCAAGGCAATCTTCAAAAGCTGTATGAACAAGCATTTTTTAACTACAATTTAATATACATATAAATATATTTTTTTTTTATAAAATACATGATATTTAATGGAGACATTTACATGAAGTAGATACATTAGATCACCATACTAGGCGGCTGCCTGTTTCATGTATAGTTACTTTGTATGAGGTCTAGTGTAAACATATGGATTTAATATACAAACAATTCTGACAATTCGAAAAATTACTAAAGAAAATTGAAGATACAATGGAGAAAAACGCATGCATAAGGATTAAATCATAAAAATATAGATATATATATGAACGTTAGTTTAGTATATATTGGAAGAATACCCATTATTGTTATATATAATTTATTGTTTCCTGTATCGTGTTGTGCATTTTTTAATATGCTTTTGAAAATTATTACACATGATTAAAATATTGTAATTTCTCGAAAAAGATCAACTCATTCGTTATGAAAAAGTCCTCTGGGCGTTGAAATAATATACAATAATAATAATAAAAACAGGTTAATTATAATTAAGAGAACACACTAAAAAATTGTTAGGTATTTTATTTTGTACCGCTAAAAGTTCCAACTGCTCCCAACCGTCTAGAGCCAGTGAGACTATGGTGCCCCCAATTGGGGTTTGTTGTGAAACTGAAGGTAGTGGAAGGGGAAGGAGATGGAGAAGAGAAAGGTGGGGAAATATCTGGCTATTCAGATCTGGTCACTAAATACGGCTAAAGCTATTTAAAGCAACGTTTCGATTCCGAATAGTGGTCTTTCACCAGGGCGATACTGAAAGTATCTGCGATTCTATTACAAAAAAAACATCATTGGTATGTGCACTGTGTCCCTTTCTAGCCAAAAAGCACAGGTAAACAAGACTAAAGGCCGTTTGTGAATTGATGCGCACCAATACTGATTGCGGGACATACTCGTATACTACCGTCAACGAAATTGACGGTTTAAATTATTGATTTGACTGAATTTATGTTACATTATTTGTACTCTTTGGGAAAAGATCTTAACTGGATTAAAAATCCTAACCAATGAAGGGAAAAGGGACAAACATTTGGTAAACAATAATTTACTGAAGTTACTTTTTGTACTTACTGATTAAAATAAATTTAACATGTTATGAACTTTTTGCTGCGCCCTCTTTGTACTGCATCCCTGAGTTTCGTCTTCGGCTCATAAAGCTGAGTGATGCGTAACTGAATCTTATCAATATTACTAAATAATATAATATTTTTTCAGTACAGGGTGGCGTAAAACTACGGTTATGGTTAGAATGTTTAATAACTTTTTAAATTTATTTATGTTATTTAGTTTTATTTCAGAATTTTGTGAAGAAAACTTGGGGAATTTGAAATGGAATACTACACAATAGAACAGCGATCAAAAATTGTTGAATTTTATTTTGAAAATTGTTTTAACGCGGCGTGCTTATCGTCGTTTTTTTAATGTGCGTACTGGACCTTCAGCACCGACAATAAACCGCCTGGATGCAAATTTTCGACAACATGGTACAGTAAGACACCTTCCATGTACCGGAAGACCACGCACGGTCCACACGGAAGAAAATATCCAACGAGTTGTGGATAGTATGCAGGACAGTCCAGAAACATCAACGAGACGACGTTCGGCACAACTGGAGCTATCGCGGAGGTCCGTTCAGAGGATTTTGGCCACATTGCACATGTTCCCGTATAAGGTTCAGCTTGTGCAAGAATTAAAGCCGATAGACTACCAACAACGGCTTGATTATGCCATTTCATTCCAAACCATAACGGTAGTTTTGCGCCACCCTGTACTTAATTACCTATAAAACCAACCACTACCTATCAAACACATATACATAATTGTTTACTCTATAATATTTGTTTTTCTCATCTCTTTATAAGTACCATTATACTATACTCAAATTATCTGGTATACCTAAATAATTACTATATACATTATTTTTCTTATTTCTTTGAACTTGACTATTATTCTATATTAATTACTATACTATACTCAAATTATCTGGTATACACATTTTTTTTTCTGTACTGTTCTTCACATCTCTTTATACAAAATTATTATACTTTTTTCTATATGTATTATATTACCATACTATGACAATACTAGATTTTTTCGCTTCTTTCGTATAATGGCACTTAATATGAACTAAACTTCTCAATTTGACTGTCCTAAAACGGGATTTGTTCCTAGTTGGGCAGTCAAAGCTTTCTTAAATTTTATTGTGTAGCAATATGTGAGTTTCAAATAAATAGATACATAATAAACAAGTGGGACGGAGTTAAAAACACCTATGTAATTTGTAACCAAGCGGTCGAAAGTATCGGGTTTGCACTCAGGTGTCGCGGTTCAATCCTCTGCAATCCTCACGAGTCCTCTACCATAGCAAAAGTTTACCACAAATTACAGCCTTTTTGGCATTTTTGGTATCAAAAGTGGTCGCATCTCATCGTATTATCCCTTGTCGAGGAGATAGGTGCAAACATAAAACGGAAGGATAGTTTTCAATCAATTCCTTACTTGCCCATCATCCAGTCTATCGAATATCAATACACCCGTGATATCGCCAAATAGAACCATATAAATTTATTTAGGAAACAGATAAAAAACGAATGTGGCTCAGTTGAGCCGGAACGTGTCAAAGAAGAATAGAATTTATAGGAAATTTGTTTCGAAAAGTCGGGAAAATGCGCGTCCGGTAATCCCAAATGAGGGAATTCGGCCATTCGGTCCAAATCTTCGGCAATTTTCATACTACAATAAAACGAATAAAATCCACTTTGACACCGAATGGTCCAATAATATGGGGAATTTATGGGAATCTGAGACTTGAAAGAGACGGTTTTATTGGACTGACAATAAACATATAAAAAATATATCGGCGTATTGCGTTTGAGGTAATAAAAGGGGATAGAGTGCCTATCGTTAAAATACTATTATCTTTGAGATGGCCAATGCCGAGTTATGGAATAGATTAGTCATCTCCGTTTAACCAGTTATTTGAGAGCCTGGATGTGATTTGTGCATTGACTATCGTTTTCTCTGATTAAATGGAATAATCATTGTTACAATTAGCTGAATCTGTTACAAGGAATAGAAATACAGCCTGGGAAATTTCCCGTAAAACAAAGATCAATCATGTTCAATCGGTGCAAAATTCATTGGTTAAATTATTAGCTCATAAAAGTTTATACGAACAAAGGCATAATATTCCATACTTTTATCAGTCTCAAAATTCTTTCAGTAATAGCAATTTTGTGGTAAAAAAATATATTTATGAACATTAATAACCCTATATATAATACAAATAGACTAGAGAACACTTACAGTACTTCAATCGTAATGAAGGATTAATGGTTCCCAAGCATACAAACAAATATGGACAAATAATGTTAAATTATATGATTCCTACCTATTTAAATATGTTACCAGCTGAAATAAAAGAAAAAATTGTATCGAAATAAAACACATAATAAATATATTGAATACTTGGCTACCTGAAATAAACTATTTGTATCAGATAATTAGAAAATATTGTTTCGTGTATGATTTATTCTTGTTATTTATGTTTTTTGTAAGTAGAAATATTTTCGAGTAAGATTATTGTGAAATAAAAAGATTTTATTTTGTTACATACGTTTTATTTTTATTTTAAATGGACATGCACGTATACGTAAGTATCTTAACCGTAAATTTATTATAACGTTTTGAATGACAAGCACCCGTTAGTCAAACTACTAAAAAGTTTAATAAATTTATCGGTACTTTTGGTCTTATATTTTGTAAATTTTAAGTTAATTTTAAAAAAATGCACATGTAAAAATTGAATTTACTGTTATAACAATAGATACTGGCTGAAGTATGTGATATTCAGAGAAATTTATTAAACAGTGAAGTTAAACGGACACGAAAAGAAAAATCCAAAACTCATTAATTACAACACAACAAAAAAAAAAGAAAAAAAATCCTCTCTAATTTTTGTTTCGTAGAAAGCAATTACTTTACGGTTTGAGATATTTGTTAAACGCTTTGTTTTAAATCATTAACTTTTTTTAAATCGACACCAACCGGTTTCGCTTACCTCAAGCTTCATCAGGGTAAAATTTAAAACGAAACAAAAATACATTTATTGAGCAAATACTCGTACTATAGTTGAAATACACAAAACGAAGAAGATAAAATATAAAACAAAGCAGTGGAACTATGAGACAGAGATATGATATGATACATGTGACAGAATGGGACAACACATAAAAAAAGAAAGAGACAGAACGCCGAACGCCGAACGGAAAAGTGGGAGGAATTAAGAAGAAGTGGGAAATTAGGAATTAACAGAAAATGTATCTAATGTGGGACTGTAAGACAAATTAGGTTTATTGTTAAGAATATTACTAAAAATTTTAACGGCTTTCTTTATTTCTAATGCTTCTAAATTATTTAATTTTTATTATCTAATTTTCTAATTTTTGGTCGAGGGGTAAGGCACTCGACTACGAAGCCGAAGGTCGCGGGTTCAGATCCCGGCGTACGCAAGTAAATTTTATTTAACTAATTTGTCCTGTTTTATATACGATTGATTAATTTAAAAATAATATATAGTATATTTGCGCACGTTCCAGAGTGGAAGATACTCTCAGTATCGCTCTGGTGAAATACCACCATTGAATTGAAACGTTGCTTGAAATGGCTTTTAGCCATGTTTGGTAACCAGATCTGAATAGCCAGGTATTTCCACAATTTCTTCTTCTTCCCCTTCTCCTTTCCCCCCCAATACCTTCATCCTCACAACACTTCACAATTCGGTATGACATAGTCTCACTGGCTCCAGACGGTTAGGATCAGTTGGGACTCTTGTGCGGTATTCATTTAAAAAAAAAAGATAATAATCTAATGTCAAAACCATTTTTGTGTAAAATATTAGCGCCGGTGGTGATTTACGAGTATATGATGATTATAGGTATGATCTTTTTCAACAAGATGGTTGGTGAATTCCGGAAAACCATGACTATTTAAACACCTAAGATGTTCTTTGATTCTAATATGGACATTACGTGCTGTTTTACCGATGTCAAAAACCAAACAGTTATTAAAATTTTATTTTATATGTCCGAGAACTCTACAATGAACTTTCAACGGAAACTATTGAAAAAGATAATATTTCTAAATTTTAATAAATAATTAAGAAAGCATGTTAGCAATTGACAAGATGCAGATACATAATATATAATTTTGTATATTACTCTGATATTATTTCTTTTTTCGTTTCCTTATATTTATAGCTAAAAAAATCTTTAGGAATTTCAAATAGCAGGTATCTGGAGAGTTTTAAGAAGTAATCAATATTTTTAATTAATATTCTAGTAAAGATCACGCAACCCAAGTTTTTTTATAAATATTTTCTCATCTTGAAAAAAAAACACAATATTAATTCTAAATAATGTAAGTAGGCAGGTGCATACCTACTTGTATATTCTTGTCTCATTTAAATAGTGGGGAATCAAAATAATCGAATGGCACGACTCGGATTTTTACGTGCGTTGTCATAAGGCGAGTAAATAGCCCCATGAAATACTGGGTATTACATACTTTTTTTTTAATAAATATCGGTAAATAAAAAAATTTCTCAAAAAAAATTCTGATAAAATGCCCAAACACACATAAAACACCCACTTGCATTTGATCGGATCGTATGAATGTATCGTATGGATATAATTATTTTATGGTCGGATGATCTATCCAATCAAGACAAGAATCTTGAATTTTATTCTCAATGAATGCACCAAAAAACTGCGATATTGGGATAAATCCAGTAATTTCCAATTAATTTAGAGAGAGCAATAATTTGGCGAAAATATCTTCTGCTCTATATGACGGACAATTTACGAATAACATGTTGCATTTCTCTAGACAACCTTTATGAGCATTTCTGCAGACCAGATTTATGCAATTGATGTCGCAATTCTTTCTCTCAAAGGGGTCATTATACCGCCATCCCTGGTACATTTCAGGAAACACCAAAAAAATATCCAGAAAGTATTTACATGCACATGGAATGATTCTTTGGGACAAGATTTTATAGTAAAGAATATTCAATAATTAAAAATCTACAGTAAGTAAATAAATATTCAGATGCTTAAAATATAATCCTAAATTATAATGTAGATAAATCTTCTTCTATTTAACCAATGTCGATCATCGGTTTATCGGATTAAAAAAATGCGGATGACATTATCCGATACTGAAACCGACGGTGTCGGGATAAAATTACGCAAGCGTAAATTTCACGTACCAATATTACACTGCTAGAATTATGGATGATCGAAAATTACACCCACTAGAATGACATACGCCAAAAACTTTGTTTTGAAGTGTAAATTTGGTTAGGAGTGTTCATAAATAATTAATAAAGTTCACTTTTATTTTATATAACTAAGATACTTTTACAATCTCGGACCCTACGTTAGTTAGAGTTAATCCATGTAAACAATAAATACAACGTCCGCTCCACTTCCGTCCTACGTCCTACGTATTTTGACAGATGTGACATATCGACCCCTTGGAATAACTAGGTTCCATCTGACACAGCAGTGTCATGCGATAATTGGGTCTAGAGAGATCTACCATCAGAAAAAAACCAAGGAAATAAAAAGGTTCGTAAGAAGGGATTTTTAATCCTAATATTATTTTTAAACATCGAAGATAATATTAACAACTCTCAAAATGAAATACGAAACCGAAAAGACAATGAAACGAGAGTTTGAGATGGCCCCCCCCCCACTAGGCTTTAAAGATGTGATGGCCCGCCCTTCCTTCGTTTATGATTTAATTTAGCAATAGACTTCCGTTCGCGCCACCGATTTAAGATGACTCCTCTACTGCTGCCTTAAATTTTCCTAACTAATGTGATCGGAAAACTCTTTGTAGTTTTCCTTTCAATTTGAGGTTTTTCTCCTCCTTGGCCAGCGTGTAACGTCTAGCCCTATGCTAACATTCGAGTGTTTCCGATTTTCATGATTTTTGCGGAAATTACGCACTAGAATGTGGTCAATTTTGCCAAGCTTTTCGCGGGTCTACGTTGTGTTGTTTTTTGTTTCAGACTATTGGAAAAACAAGGCCTTATTTTGTGGTAACCCCTATTCTTTGTAGCGTAGGCAGACTCTCGCATACCATTGACAGAATTCGTATTCCTAACATTCCTATCTTAGACTTTAATGTTCCGAACTCTCTATTATTATCCTACTATGCAATCTACGTTCATTTCCTATAGGAAGACTAGCATTTTCCTAACTTTACCCCTAAATTTTCTATTTTTCTTCTATCGTGAGTTTTAAAGGGAAAACTTAGCTTCTGGGCTATACTAATTGCACTATTCCTGATCTATATAATACGACGTAGTTTCAATTTTAAATTTGGTATACATAATTGTAATGATCACAGTATTATCGCCTTTCCTCATCGTACTAAGTGTTATTCTACATGGGTTAGTTTCAATGAATTTCATGGTTAAAAGGTACAGTTTTACTTGTTTTGGCGCCATCTCCATCCTCTCCTAAATTTGGGAAAATTACATGATTAGGTTTTAGTTTTCACAGCTTTTGTTATGACGAGAGATCGAATACAGTTTGTTTTGCTGCAATTCGGCTCCAGACCTACCCCTAAAGTACTCAGATGACCACGTTTCCGGTCAGTAACTCTCCCCACACAGACGTACAGCCTGACCAAACGGTATACGTAACCTCTTCAATTTTCAGTTCGTGCGCTATTGGTCATCCCCTGTACCGCGACGGAAAGAGCACCTTCCTTATCCATGGGTTCGAGACCCTCCGAATTCCCGTCCTCCAGACAGTTACATTTAAAGGAGATCAAACCGGTTCCGTCCCCTCGTCAAACAACATTATATACTTGCGAATTTTGCAAAGTCCGGGTTGAAAGGCCGTCCCCCGCATCAAGAGTTCAGAGATAACCACGCTTAAATCAGCAATTATTTCTGCCCAATCGATAGGTACAAATTATAAATATATGTATACAATACGAGTTTTTATAATCCACAATACTCCAGTTTTCCCGGAAAATTGTGGATCTGACATCTCCAACACAGGTCGTGAATCTGTGCCAGATATCCAGATATAATACTTATGAATATACGTAAAAGTGATAATACAATATATATAATAGATTACTTTTTGGTTTGGTTGACAGGTTGGTTTAATGAGACCCTGCTATCTCATGTAGTTTGAATTTAACTGTAGATTGATTTTTGTTTGTTTGAAGAAAAGGTAGGACTCCAAAAGCCCAAAATTTGCAAGGCCTGAACCTTGAAAACCTAAGTCGAAGATAAAATTAATTTTATAACATAACTTGGGAACGTATTGTCGACGAATGATTATGCTTATTTTGACATTTCTAGTAATGTGGGTTTTTGTTTGTTCTGTTGAATTCATCAATATGTTCGAACGGGTGTGGAGCGCCTTTGAATTGAATCTTTCTATGAAAATGGCGCTATAAAAATATTTATGTACGCAAACTACAAATACGTGATTTCTAAAAGATGATAGTTCATCGCAAAAGATGATAGTTCATCGCAAAAGATGATAGTTCATCGCAAAAGATGATAGTTATTTTTCAATTAAATGTCGACGTTTGTTAAGGTACTTATTCTTCGTAAGATGTACTGAAATTCGAATATATATACACTTATACGTATCTACATACTTCGATAAAAGAGGGTGTGGTTTGGAATGTTGACCTAGTTTTAATAACAGTCGAGGAAGTGTGTCATTGAGATATGCGACAGTTATTAAGTGTCAGAGACCCCCGTCAGGAAGCATAACAATTAGGATTCATTGGTTTGTTTTAGAATGATAACGATCTTTGAATTAATAAAAATCGTTTGGGATGTTTATAATTAGTAACGTTAGTTTTCGAATTTAAGTGTTAGGAAAATATATACTAATAAAATAAATTGTTTTTATAGGAAATATACATAAATATAATAATTGGTTTTATATATATACATATTAAACATTGTATATAAATAAAGATAAAATAAATAACGGCCATATAGATTTGATAGATACATTATACATTTCATATATATATATCCTATCCATACACACATACATACTCTTAGTAAAGGCCAAGTTTTTAGCCGAAGTTATTTCACTATACACCTAGGAAAATACACACGTACATCGGGAAGCGGTCAGCGAATAAACTGTCTCTCATGTCCCTTCGTCTCGCAGAAAAACAGGTAGGAAAGCCCATGGACAATTATCGTTCCCTCCTATCATACCCTACTGTGAAAATGTCACCTCGTCATCGAACATCGTCAAAGATAGGCATCGATCCATGACACCTCGGAATGCGAGTCCCCTCAAACACCCTAAATGTCGACGCTTCTGGGAAAATAACTCACCAACGTCAGGATGGTAGGAAACCAGGTCCACCCTCTGGAAGCGACGGATATCCTCAACATTCAACAAGTCTGGTTCTTTGTCCACGAGGGATAATTAGGTGAAGCCAGACTGGTATTTCGTTCCCTTCTCCCGTCCTCCACGTGATAGAGAGCTTCAGACGATTTCACTCGTTTAACCCCTTAGCCAACGCACACGGGATCCAAAGTGAAAGTCAATAAGATGTTCTGAAGTTGTTGTTTATGAGTCAACTCAATAAAAGACAATTATACAGGTAGGTATCTACCGGAAATTTTTATAAATACTTAAATGTATTTATGGAAAAAAAAATAGGTATTTTTGAATATTTAAAAGTCAAGTGCTGGTAATGAGTGAGACAATTGAATTATCTATAGTACTAGTTTAATTATAATTCAATGCGAAAGGAAAGGTTTATCGTAAAATATCTCATGAATGTAGATGTACCCGCTGGGTATCATAAAATGTACTTGAACACAAATATTTGATTAGAACGGCTTTGATCAAGTATACAAAACATTCACTCATGATAGATAACGGTCGTATAGTATTGACCTATATATTAAACATTAAATATAAGTATATATTTATACATATAATATATGCACTATACATCATTAGAAATATAATTCAAGTCACCGTCCTCTTCGTCCCAGGGATCCTGAAACTTTAATATTTAATGGTTGGCTCACCTGAACTCCCGACAAATTTCATAATTTTTCCAGACGGGTTATACACGCCATTATGATTTTTTGAAAATATTGAACTTCCCTGCCTGGTATGTTTAATCTAATTTAGAAATATTTACTTAATACAATCTAGTGTTTCCTAATTTCAATTCGTGATCTACCGATTTGTACTATTTCTTCAAATTTAATGATCTCTAAATCCAAATATTATTAGATAATATTTAAATTTTTGTTGTTTTATTTTCCTATTTTATTCTTTGTACTCACGTAATTCTCTTTACTAACAATTAATTAAATCCGTAAACCGAACGCTTGGTAATATTTTAGAGCTTTATTATTTTTCTTTGACGAAATTAATCCCACGCTAGGTATTAAAAATGAATTATATGAAACTAAGACTCAGCTGTTTTTAAACTTTCACTAAATTATTTTAAACGCAATTATATTTAATTTTTTCTTAAACTCGTAATAAATTCAGTTCAACACAAAATATGAATTAAATCACATTTCATTTAAACAATTTTAATTAATTCACAGAAGCAAATTTTAAAAATCTTTAAACAAATAACTTTATTAATTATAGAAATTTTTCAATATTTATTAAATTATTATTATTATCACATTGCTCTAAATTTTGAGAAAATTAAATCAAATTATTGTTACCAACTTTAATTGCGACTTTTAGAATCTTTAACGTAATTTAAGTATTATTAATTTTTAGGAAATTTCACTATTTATGAAACTATTATTGTATTAGATCAACAAGAGAATTTATTTTAACACTTTATTTATTAGAAGACGAAATTTTTGAAGTCCAGGAAAAACACTTTTTAATCACTCCGCACGCAATTAACGACGTATCAACTCGAGACGAACTGTCTTTAAGAAAATTTTAATATTAATTTAAACACAAATATTTTGTTTATTTTAAGATGAAATTTTTTTGAAGTCCAGAAAAACACTTTTTAATCACTCCGCACGCAATTAACGACGTATCAACTCGAGACGAACTGTCTTTAAGAAAATTTTAATATTAATTTAAACACAAATATTTTATTTATTTTAAGATGAAATTTTTTTGAAGTCCAGAAAAACACTTTTTAATCACTTAAATACCGATACGCCCGTAATCAACTATTTCTTCCAACTTATTTCGCGACGGACTCCAATCAACTTCAATTCAAACACTTTATTTATAAACACTTTCGATTATTATAATTTCACTTAAAACCACCAATTTTAATTAATTCACAGAAGTAATTTTTAGTATCAACTTAATTATAATGAATTTTAGAAACTTCAATATTTATTAAATTATTATTGAATTAAATCAAACTATTGTTGAATCAATCCAACAACTATTTAAAAGAATTTATTTAAAACTTTAAGAATCAAATCAAATGAAATTTTTCTAAGTCCAAAAACAAAACAATTACACAATATCGATCGGCACGTAATTAATCTTCCCGGCGTTTCTCGCGACCAACTCCCCTATTCTGCCGTTACATTTCCTTATATACCTAGCTTAGAATCAAAAGGATTTAACTCCATTCCATACCTACATTACATTATGTTCTTTACCAACTCGTAAACCTATATGTAAGTAACACTAATTTCGAATGTAATTCTTCAATGTAAATATTTAGATAATATCTGGCCCGCCTCTGAATCCATCACTTTTCCTCACTCCGGCCAGGATCGAATTTAGTTCATTCCTCTAGATCGCCCTGCTGTTCCTTATTATAGAATTGGAAGTTTCGATTCATGTTTTTTTTTCTGAAAATATTATCTATCGCTTATTCTTTGGTCGCCTATGAACTCGGGTATCTCGTAATTATAGCCACTATGTCATTATTGAATTTTATTTAAAGAAGCGCCTTCTTCACATCGTTCAATTTTAGAAATTCCCTTAGTCCCTGGTTATCTTGATATGCGATATCTTTTTATTTATGAATTTTCCGATGGTAACATGGTTTTTCTCTGATCTAACATGTGAATATTCGATTAACGCATATTTTCGTGCAATTCTCAATTGATCCTAATATTGGTGTAAACACTTTATAATTTCTTCCCCACCTCACCTGCCTGAGTTAATAAATATACCTTTCCAGAATGATTTTTCAATGTGTTGCACTGCTTCTTCCTGGTCTAGCTGTATTACACCTTTTGCATGTACCTGTCGTCTGCTTATACTTTCATCCGGGTCGATTGATATCATCCTTAATTGATTTTTCACTACCTTTAATAATTTTATGTATTAATTTATTGGCGTTTTTACCTGCGATTTACCTACCCCAAACCTGGTAGATATGAGTTCGTTCACTTCTTTCCTGGCCACTCCCCTTTCTCCATTCCACTCTAACTCAATATCACATTAGCTTACTCATTATTATGGGTAATAATCATTACTTTTGTAAAAAACCGATATAAATCAGAGTTTATCGAAAACTCATTATTTTTTATTACTTTTCCTTAAATAAATATTCCTATCTTCCCTGTATAAACTTAATTGTTTGTTTGTCTCTTTATCACCTGAGTTTCATGTTCATCTGGTCGCTTAAATAAACAATTCTTGTCGCCTTGTTTACATTAGTCATTGACAACCTCAAAATTTTACCTAAATGTATCGAACTATATTCAAAGTAGTAGTCCATATATCTCAATATTTCTATTGAATTCCTTCAGTTTAAATTTTATAATTGATTGATACATTTCTCATCTACATTTTCATAATATCTGATGTCCCGAATCTACTCAATTAATACCTTTTATCACCTAAAATCAGCCTAGTTTCACTCCCTTGTAATTATCTACGTTCCTGAAATTAGAAAATTGTACTCCTATTTCACATTAGTCTCGCCTAAATCGCCTCTTAAGTTTGCCGAAGTTTCCATACTGTATAATTCTTGTTTCTTCCCTTTTTTCATCTGTTGAAGCTATTGTTCTCTGAATTATTTTCTCTAATTCGTTGTTTTTCCGCTTAACCTTACATGACACGCCTCTCTGTCTAAATTCTAATGCAAACACACCTTTCCCCGTGCAAGATAAATCCTCACTTTGTAGTTTTTTTTTTTTGTAATTAACATTTTGCGTATTATTTTTACTTCCTACTTCCATTTTCAATGGTTATTCATCTCTGCATTTCCCATTGTTTCCTTTAAAGTTCACGACCTCTTCTCGTCCTGTTCGACCGCTAGTGAAATGTTTACATTATAGGCCGTTGATCTGAACCCTTTCGATTCACATAAATAATTAATATTTCCTTTGTCCTGTCACCACTAATTGTTGTTTATGTAAAACGCTCGTTTGATTGGTAACTTTTTCGTTGATTTCACCCAATCCTGTGATGTTTATTTATAAGAGGGAACGCCTTCTTCTCACTGCCATCTCGTGGTTTTATGTTGCAACGAGTTTTATGAATCAACATTATTGGATTATAATTCACTGTAATCAAACTCTCCACAAGTCGATAGATGTCGCTCCCTTAAGCTTTTCTAGCATGAAAGTTATGCATATAAAAAAAAATATTTTCCAGGGTTCTATTAAAAGAAAATGATGATGGTTAGACCATTACAATATTAATAATATATGATATTTATGTTATATTAGAAAAATTGCACTTATGGTTATATATTAAATATCTAGAATGTGTGCAGGTGCTTAAGGGTTGCAATTATTTTTTAAACTATTGGTATTAATTTTATTCGCTCTATTCATGAAAAAATGTGGTTTTAGTACTTAAATATATAGCAAATCAGGTAGAACTTCTAGCTTTTCCACAGATATCTTTATATTAGCTTTACCAGGTCGCCGGTATCAAGGAAATACTTAAAATAATCCTTTAACAGTAGGTTCTATTAAAGATGAATGTTTTTATTTAATGTATATGAATTGTTTATTAATTGTTTTTGTGTTTAATTCGCATAACTCCACTTAATATATATTTTTTTAATTTAATGTAAATCAATTTATTAATATTATTATAAGTCGATTGTAGTTACGTTATTATAAAGGAATTAAGAAAACATTACGATTTACAGTGGGGAAAACAGATTTCAAAGTACCTCACAGTATAAAGTGTCACAATCATTTTCTCCGTAAATCGGTTTCACCGTTAATAAATCATTTCAGGCACAACAAACATTTACATTGGGTGGGGGTAAATAGAATCATATAAATAAATCGTCTCAACGTGGTCTAACCACAGTTTGGAAATGGTATTAAACATCGAAAAAGCTGTCACAATAATAAAAAAAAAAACTAAAATACTTGCAGAACTTAATAATAAAAATATTGGATTTGATTTAAATTCAATAATATATATATATATATATATGCAAGAATTTATTACGCTTAAATAAAAAAATAAAAATTGTTATGTTATACTCTGCAAAATTTTCTCCAGCTCAATAAATGAAAACTGGAACCACTACCACCACCTCTACCACTCTACTACTATAGTACCACTACCAAGACACATAACTGACTGGCTATATGTATCCTCATGAAGAAATTCTAATTTTTATCGAACTAAAAATAATCGTTATAGCGAATTTAAGATGCGATAAAAGCAATTGATTGGTTTGTCTTTGCTTTTATTTTTTAAATACAATGAACTGACAACAGCGGAAGGTGGAAGAATGGTTGAAAAAGAAGTTTTGGCGGTGTGGGCCGCCACTGATTTAATGGTCTCGTCGAGCCCGGGGGATTCCGGGAGCAAAGGGCAACGCGGGGCAAGACGTCCCGGCGCCGTGCCACTGACTGGTTAGATGGGCCCCTTCTCAGGGACCCAAGTCACGGCCGGGCCCCGGCGCGTAAGGCGTCCCCGCGCTTAAATATAAATAAACCCCGGGCAATCTTTAAGGTCGTTGAAAAATAAAGGCAGGAAATATGCTACCGGGACAGAAATACGGCAATCGGAAAAATGTCTCTGTCAAATGTTCACGCTCCGAGCGCCACCGGAGGTTGATTCGCGGAAAATCGAATAACGTAAACAAATTCCATTATTTCGCGCTCATCCGTAGTAGTAATGTCAATATTTGAAGTATATGAGGGCATTATGAGACTAGCCCGCACCACTACATTTGTGATGGCTTTATTTATCAGTCTGCATGGTCAAATTTGGTTTTCAAATGAATAAAAATACTTTGTGAATACACCACTTCATTGAATTAATGTGATATAACTCAAGCTTCGTCAGGGTTTATATATAAAATAATTATACTTAGATACACACACAAATATAGGAAAATAATAAAATGACAGAGAGAGATACAAGTAAAGTAGAGGGTGAAAATTTATTAGAGGAGGGGTAGGTAAGTAGGTAACGGGACAAATCAAATATCGGACTGTAAATGAATTATTTTCGGTTATTGTTATTAATTTTGATATAATTATTTTTGATATTTCTCTTGATTTCGAGAACTTCTAAACTCACTTTTTCGTAATATTTTGTAATAGTTCCGGAAGTGTGATTGAAAGAGTGTTTCGTTTTTCTTAGGTTTGCAAATTTGTTATTTAAATATCTTAGATGTTTTTTCAATCTAAAGTTGACGTTCCGAGCCATTTTACCGATATAAAATGCCGAATAATCATTCCAATTAAGTTAAATGCCCGATTGACTTAGTTTATCATCATTTTATTTTATATTTATTATAAATTTACCTAAACTATTATTTGTGTAAAAGGCAGGTTTTATTTCGGGTGGGAGATTTTTAATGCTTTAAGTAGAAATGTTTTTTTAAAAACAGGACTTTACTCCAATAGAACATTAGATTAATATTAAAATTATTATTAAAGCTGACAGTGTTGTTGTTTTTATTTAAACAGGATTTTATTTAAAGAGAGTTCTTTTATTTTTTTTTGTGAAGAATATTCTTAATTAATTTTGTCTCACACCTGTTATTTAGTGATATAAAATTAATTTTTAAAAATATTATTGGACAATGGTACGGTGTTTAATCCGTGAATCTCGAAGTGAACACTTTTGAACTCCTGAAAGAATGTTTGTGGCATGTGGGATAGTTGGAGGAATATTGTGAATGGTGGTATCCATTTATGTAGATTTAAGGTAGATATTAAAATCACATTTATTATTTATAATACAAGTTATATCTAGAATATTCATTGTTCAGTTGGTATCTATTTCTAAAATGAATTATTTTTGTTTGTGGAAGAGATTTATTATTTGAACGAAAGAGTTTATTTGTCGTTCAGTACGTCTTGTCCAAATGTAAAATACGCAATCAACTTTCAGCTGTCTATACTATATTAATTTAATCAAGCGGTGGATTTCCAAAATGTGTTTTTCATTTAGCAAAATATAATGTCACACCCAACGACATTAAAATGGTCTAATCCCCAAGTTCTTACTTCCTTCGGAAAAAACAGGTTTATGAGTTCATATGGTTAACCGCAATGGCGTGCATTCCACATAGTGTTAAAAGCTGTGCCTACCATAAGAAAAAAGTTCCATAAATGAAAATAAAATATAAATAAACAATATATTTTTTGAACAGTTTTTTCATAATTTTTGTTGATATTTTCTGTCACAAACATTCTTCATCAACAAATTGTTTCACTTTGCCTAATTTGTACTTTTTAATTGCAACTAGACACTGGCATTACTTTTGATTCCTTCAGTACAGTTTTTTAGTGGGATACATAACACAAAGCCATGCGTCCTCAAACTGCTTGAACTGAAGCTGTTAAACACACCGCACAATGAAATGATTGTTTCAAAATTCGATACAACATACATAGCTTAAGTTTAGAAATAGAGTAATGCACGCCACTGGTTCATTGGTATGTGAATTTTCCTATTTTGGAATTATTTTTTAATTCCCATGCAAACACAAACATGTAAAAGTAATCAAAATATGGGCTGGCTTGATGAATTACTAATAAATAAAAACAAAAAATATAATTTTCACCGATTTCTTAATATATTTATTATGAAAAAATGTTTGTAGATAGCACATTTTCTTCATTTTAATTAGTAAAAAATGCAAAACATTCCATACAAGCCGTTTTACTGTAACCTAAATGGTCATGGCGACAAATACCGTCTTTGATGTGATGCAAACCCTTAATTGTATGCTACGGAAAACATATGTATTTAGATCGTCAAAATAATCTATACGTATGTTGGCATAAATGAAAATCATTCCATTAACGTAATTATAACCTAATTCCATCCATGATAAAAAAAGCCTCTTTTAAAATTATTGGGTGGGTAATATTTCAAAACTGAAATTTAATACCGAGTGAACTCATTGAGTCCGATTATGAAGATATTATCCTTTCAATTGGTCTGAACTTTTCAATCAAGCAGAGCTTTGTAAAAACAGTTCATACCCGTTCCCCCCTTTTGTCTGTGAATTGATTTACACCCTATGAAATCCTGTCGACGGAATTTCCTTTTCTATTTGGATTCCCCCTGCACCTCACAACTATTCCGCCCCCTTTTGCCATTTCTAGAATGCTTCAACGTCTTACCTTGCCTAGCATTTACAACAAATTCCCTTTACAGAACCAATCACATGTAAATTTATGTTTTGCACCTAACGAAGATACTCCTTCAAAGTTGTTTCGTTTAAAGTAATGAAATATTTTAATTAGCTTTTATTAACCGTTCATTTTTAACAGCGTAGTTTTAGTTTTATGATTTATTTTCAGCTGTGGATAATATATAACACGAAATCTACCACAAAGGATTGGGTTTGTGCGGTACAAAATAAACTAGGTTACAATAATATATTTCAAACGTGATTTAAACAAACTGTTTTTAATTATAATAGCAATGAAATTATTATATTTTAAAGTCGGTGGTCGAATATAAAAGGTTGTTAGATGAATAGAGTGTGAGAAGTTTTCAGATTTTTTTTTTATCATACCATAAAAAAGCTAATTTTTTATTGTGTTCAAGTTAAATTTGTAGGCTTACATTTGAATTAACTCTTAATTTAAAGCTTTTATAAAAATAAGAACATGTTATTTATTTTGTAAATATATTCTGATATATCAAAATAAATTCTGGGAAAACATTTTTCTTGAAGTCATTTTGTCTGATTTTTAAAAGTTTTTTTTTTATTCAAAAACACCATGATTCATACAAATCAAACGTGATTTAAACAAACTGTTTTTAATTATAATAGCAATGAAATTATTATATTTTAAAGTCGGTGGTCAAATATAAAAGGTTGTTAGATGGATAGAGTGTGAGAATTTTTCAGATTTTTTTTTATCATACCATAAAAAAGCTAATTTTTTATTGTGTTCATGTTAAATTTGTAGGCTTACATTTGAATTAACTCTTAATTTAAAGCTTTTATAAAAATAAGAACATGTTTTTTATTTAGTAAATATATTCTGATATATCAAAATAAATTCTGGGAAAACATTTTTCTTGAAGTCATTTTGTCTGATTTTTAAAAGTTTTTTTTTTATTCAAAAACACCATGATTCATACAAATCACTTAGCGAGCTAAAACTAGCTGGGTTGCTCTAATCAATCCCTGTAAAAAAATCTCCAATATTCATGATGTCAGAACTCATCGTTTGCGAGTTATTTTGTATTTTTGATATATGATTGATATTGATGATACGTGGAGGGTTTTTTAGAGGATAGAAAGGAGTGAACCTGGATCTTGAAGAGACCCATGTTGTAGGAGGGACGGAAAACAGAGGCCGGCAAATCATTCCACAGCCGAGCTGTTGAGCACAAGAACGAGTCACGGAAGCGACACGTTCTCATGTGGCAAATGTCAACCGTGTACAAATGTTGGGCCCGCGTGTTTCTCGACTGTGTACCGGTGCTGAAGGGATCAATGATGCTTGTTCCTCGGAGCATCTTCCATTGAAATACTGGCAGAACAAAGAAAGCATCCCCACCTGACGTCTGTGCTCCAAAGATTGCAATCCGTTTGTTAAGATAGGTGAATCTATCAAACAGACCGCACGTTTCTGCGGAGAGTCAAGGTTTTTTTTAAAGATATTTTGGAGCTCCCGACTAGAGGTATCTGCCAAATTTTACAGTGGGGCGTACTTGCGATTTGTACAGGGTCAGAAGTTGTGTACTATTAAAGTATCTCCGGACTCTGTACAGTACGCTCAGCTTCTCAGAGGCTAACTTTACTCTGGCTCTGATGGAGCCTTCATACCTGAGCCGGTCACGTAGGGTTACACCAAACATATCAATGTAGGGAATGTTGGGAAGATTGCTTGCATTAAAGGATACTAGATTATCATTTAGATCCCATTTAGACGTAATCATATATGATTGATATCTCTATGCCCTCTAAGAAAAATAATGATTTTACCAGCAATGGAAAATGTGCCGGAGGTGATATAAGTTCTTGGTTCAGAATCAATACCTGAGTGTGAAAATTGCATATTTGCAAGGGGAAGCTCACAACGCGTTTCATAATTACGAATAAAACAAAAACACGAATTAGCCATAAACCTAACTTGCATCGTGTTGACATTTGCGCTAGTGTTTCCATTTTTTTTCTAGGAATATCAGGGTTGCAAAATAAAAAAAATAAAATTGTAAAAATTCAATTTTTTTATTTAAATTTTTTTAAAAACATGAAAATGATATGTGCATTGCCCCCGATAGGGTACATGACCCACGTTAAGAAACACTGATTTAATTACTTTTCGTCAAATAACAGACATTACGTATTCATATTGAAATCTGGGGAAATTACACATGAAGCATACGTAATACAAAACAAGGTAATTTAAAAACTGTATATCTTTTTTTAAATATAATGTCTCCTAATATATAAAATAAACAATAAACTTAAACATAGAAATAAACAATTCGTTAAAACGTAAAATTCTTTAATTTTTGAAAAATTATGTTACAGTAAATTTACTTTTCTATTTAGATAACAAATTATAGGACTAAGTTAATTCTGTGCTGAGACGGACTAAGTTTTATTTAAAAAGTGACTGTTCTAAGCTCCTACAACGTACCTTTCAAAATGCTGGATATGTCATCGTTCTTGATTTATTTAATCTATGTTTTAATTTGGACTCATCACAAATCATTTGCACATTTTTTTTTTTATTGCTGATGGAAGTGAATTATAAACCTTCGTCGAGACATATTTATAGTTCCCTTGCCACAATTAAACACACACTTTACACGACAAGATAATAACATTTAAACACCATACATATGATATAGCAAGCAATCCATTAGCTACGAGAGGGGCAATTTATATAATTGCCTTCAAGCCGACGAAAAGTATTCTTTATTAAATTAAACGAACGAAATAATTAATGTGTATAAGATTTGTAATGTATTTATTTAAGTATCCATTCTAGTTAAGTAAAGAGAAAATGTAATTTTCTTGTTTACGGAAGTTAAAAAAAAGTTAAATTATAAATTAACCGAAATTGGTAAAATCCATTAAGGCCTAATTAAAAATGTATAAAACACCAGCTTTGTTTCCGCAGCACATGAATACGTTACGATGTGTTCCCAGCGAACGGCTGTACGTTCGAGAGTTATTCGTTGGAAAGTTGGTAATGTTTCAGAAATTTCCAGGTTTTCTGTATTCATACACCTTATAATCTTTGCCATAAATCATCAGAACGGGAAAACTTTCGGCCAGAAATTAACATCGGGAATCTAAAGATCTAAAGAAGAAAGAGTATCTAAAGAAGAAAGAGAAAAAAAATCCAAAGTTATTAAACGAGGAAAGTTTATAGCGATCGATGTTATAAATACCTTATAATATGTATAATTAAGTGGACGAAAACACAAAATTTCAAAATTTTCATTTTCCAATGAGATCGAGTTTGCGGAATAGTTTCCAAAGAATTCTTCATAATACTATTTTATGCTCTCGAAGAATACGAGATGATGTTAAAGTTGATAATTAACCAAACCCCCTTTTTGTTGCATTTTTTCACGGAAATTTTAAGTATTTTCCAAGCAGTTCTTTCATACTAGTTTTTTTTTTTCTTTGAGGTACCTACTTGAAACTTTTATATATTATTTCATTCTAACTAACTAACTAACTAACTAAATAACTAACTAACTAACCAACCAACCAACAAACAAACAAACAAACTAACTAACTAACTAACTAACTAACTAACTAACTAACTAACTAACTAACTAACTAACTAACTAAAAAACTAACTAACTAACTAACTAACTAACTAACTAACTAACTAACTAACTAACTAACTAACTAACTAAATAACTAACTAACTAATGATCACGCCGTTTCCCCGCAGGGGTAGGCAGCGAGGACGGACCGCCAAACAATTCGATCTTGGCAAACACTTCTTGTTTCCTTTCACATTCATACAACGCCTCAAACATTCTCTTCTGTTGTTTCGACTTCTGACATGGACCGACTCAAGTATTTGATTCACTTATGGCCGGGCTAATTTCTAATTATATATTAATTCTTCATAACACGGTGTTATTTCTTCCAGATATTCAACAATTATAAAATACACCAAGAATATCTAATAAGGTATTTGATTTCACAAACAAATATTAATGATACAATTTATTGAAATAATTTATTGAAGCTTATAAACCTCATTGTAATATTTAATTATTGAAGATAATATTAACAAATCTAAAACGAAATAAGAAACGAAAAAAAGACACAGAAAATAAACAGGTCTGTGCCAGATTTAATGTTTTAAATCTCATCTTAGATTTGTTAATATTATCAATCATCAAATTATTAAAGAAATTGATCCAGAAAAAAAATTGGTTCTGTTTGTTTTGTTTCTGATATAACCCAATCTCGCGGTCAGAGATAATAAAATAGTACCTATATATGTGTTCACATGCTAAGATTGTAAAAAATCAACGAAATGATGAAAAAAAAGCATTGCAGAGATCTCTTTGAAGACCGAACTAATTTTCAAAACTTCAAACTTATAGCCTGGCTGCTGTGCCAAATTAAAGTAATCAGTCAAGAATCCATGTTTTACAATTAGTTACTAAAATTATTAATAGTTGGTGGTTTTCACAGAATTATTTATTTTCTTGGT
Source organism: Halesus radiatus (assembly GCA_022606495.2). Taxonomy (NCBI): domain Eukaryota; kingdom Metazoa; phylum Arthropoda; class Insecta; order Trichoptera; family Limnephilidae; genus Halesus; species Halesus radiatus. The sequence continues at coordinate 140,151 of JAHDVE020004103.1, forward strand.
GATCGATTTTTGATACCACAGTGCTTCAAAGACTTAAAATCTATCACGGTTCAATAGTGTTTCATATATCTTAATCACATTAAACAAATTATTAGGTTTTGTGATAGTTTTCTATATTAATTTTTGCTTTACTTAGTTTATACTTTGAATTTCATTTGCAAAGTTATTTTATTACACTCAGCCAATAGTACGTACACTGTCTGGGCACTAATTAAACACCCCTTATCGATTCTACCGACATAGATGGTTAGTTTATATACTTAATTGGTTTAGGTAATCAAATTCCATCATATAACAGTTATAATATATGGTTTAAACGACACCTGCTTTTATTTCAACCATTCAAATAGGGTTGGTGCAATAATCCATTTATACCCTTTTATAAGATCACGGACACTCGACGTCACCAATTTTATTGTAAACGTATTAATTTTGTGTCTTTTAGCGATAAAAATAAAACGTTTTTAAGGATCGCTAAAAACTACTGTAGTTGTTGAAGATTAGAAGAAAATAGGTAGTACAAATTTATTGCATTTTGATGTGGTTTCATACTTTACTGACATCAGAATAAATAGCCTGCCCTAAGTTCAATATCGACGATGGAAAAAAGGTCAGGAGACATCCATTTTGGCACCAGCTTTGGTCCACTGCCATCCACGTTTGTCTCATTACAAAACAATTATGAAAAGGGTCAAACTAAATACTATAGCTAAATCGTCGATTTTGTAAAAATGTCGCACCTTTTTACTTAGTTTTTACTGAAAATGGTGGCAAGACTAGCTCACCCCCCGCCACTCTTATTTTGGTTTCTTTCTCTTGCGTGTTAGGGCATTTCTATGTTTTATTTGCCGTGTGGTGTCACACTTCAATTAATGAGTTGGTAAAACTAGCGTTATTTCAAAAGTGGAAACAGTAATTGGATTTATACAGCAACATATACATGCAAACAATATGTAGATTTTGTAAGTTGCATGGTGGTGCTTTTTAAAAATTTTAATGTTAATACCACACGAGGGACTATGGCATCTTGTGAGGCTTAAGTTAGTGTAGAGGGGAAGGATTTTGACAGAGGAAGAGTAAGAAGAAGTGGGTAGGCGATACTGAGGGTATCTTCCACTCTGGAACGTGCTGCAAATATATTGTTTTATATTTTATCTACCAATTCGGATCAGGGTCAGTCTAGTAATCTAGTCTAGTGGTTTATACCAAATCTTTATATATATGTAATTATTGTGTATTTATTATACATACAGTAAAATTTACTAGACACTGTATGTAATTTTTTGTTTTGTTTTAATCTCAAAGTGATTTACTTGTGAAATAATACAAAAAAAAACAATTATAATTTATTTCCGCAAGTTGGGATATGAGACCGCGACTTTTGGATTTATAGTCGAGGAACTCAACCACTCGACTGCGGAGCCCTTGATATATTTTATGCATAATATGTTATATGTTTGTTTGTTTCAAGACGAAGCCGGTATGTGGCGGTTAGTGGTGGCGTCATGTCTGCTGGCTGTTGCAGCCGAGGGGGAGAATAACTCCTCGTTGCAGACATGTCCGGAGCAGTGCATCTGTCTATCACAAACTCAGGTAATTACATCTCCCTTTTTATAGTTATTATGTTCAAGAAAACACGGTTATGAGATTATATATGACGGTCGATGGAGATATCATCTCGGATTGCTGCTTTGGTCGAAGGATTACACAACTACTTAACTACACAGGTACATAGATATAGGCATCTGCCACCGGAAATAGGTAAGATTTCATGTTAAAGAAATATTTATACATATATGTATTTTTTTAATAATTAAATATAATATTAACAACTCTCAAAATAAAACATGAAACCGAAAAGACACAGAAAAGAAAAAGATAACTGTAGCAACTGGGATTTGAACTCAGGACCTCATGGTCTATCTGGGACCTTGCGCTCTAATTCAATGAGCAACAGCTACTCAAATCCGTACCGTCATCTTTATCGGTATCATACTCCGATATCTAAGAACTGTAATTCAATGAGTAACAGCTACTCAAATCCGTACCGTCATCTTTATCGGTATCATACTCCGATATCTAAGAAATGTAATTCAATGAGCAACAGCTACTCAAATCCGTACCGTCATCTTTATCGGTATCATACTCCGATATCTAATAACTGTAATTCAATGAGCAACAGCTACTCAAATCCGTACCGTCATCTTTATCGGTATCATACTCCGATATCTAAGAACTGTAATTCAATGAGCAACAGCTACTCAAATCCGTACCGTCATCTTTATCTGTATCATACTCCGATATCTAAGAACTGTTTATATCATCTTCAATTAATTCCCTTATATTTTTGTTTGCTTGCTTTTTATCATGACTACCAGGTTCTACCGAATTTATCTTTCTATTTTATCTCGGATACAACTATCCTAATATTTGTGTTATGGGAATGAGATCTATGTTTTATTTGGCTGTTAAATTAAAAACAAGTTTAAAACGTGCTCTTTTTGTTTTTGTCGCAATATTAAAAAATATATATTTTCGGTTTAGAACAGAACCACAAACTTCTCTTTGGCTGAGTTGCCATCACGTTTGGTTCTCACCCAGGCATCGTGAGTTCAATTCCTCGGCTGGCTAAGTCCCCCATCACGACACAAGCAACATCTTCCGCTTACTGTGATGGTAGTAGGAGATTTTCAAATATTAGCAGGTTTGTCGTAATCCGGGAATGTTTTTCTTTCCTAAAACGAAAAAGTTAAATGTTTAGAAGTGCACAAAGGAAAAACTAACAACTAGACCATATAATAAAGTGAATCTGATGAACTGTTTTTTAAAGCATGTATTTTTTGAGCCCTTATAAAATATATAGTGATAAAAACTGTATGGATAGATTTGTAGATCTGTATTGCAGCGTGTGGAAGTGTTGATGTACGAAACTTATGAAATATGTCCTTTCAGTAGCACCTAAGAGGAACGGCAGCAGGGCCATTTGTAAATTTTATATTTGAAGCCGAAATAGGAGGTCGAACCTAACTGAATTTTTATAAAAAAATATCAATGGGTTTAAGAAAATAAATTTGGGTTTTAAATCATAAAATATGGGTCATTAAACGATTCAAATTTTTATGATTTTAGAGGCTGCTTTGGTAAATATTACTACGCAGCCATTCCTTTTGACGGTCTTTTATTTCTGATTGCCATTAGTTTTAATTTCCAAAAAAGTTCAGTGCTGTCAAACATATGAAAAAAACAGTAACAGGAAAAAAAAGTTTTATTTTAGACGCTAAATTTGTGATTCATCATTTCAGGTCCTTTGTAATAATGGAGGCCTCGTGGACATCCCCATTAAGGCTCTCCCAGCGACTGTGGAACATCTGTCTCTCTCCAAGAACCACTTCCCCGTTATACGGAGCGAGGCCTTCTCTGGTCTCCGAGCCCTCCGCAGGCTCTCCATGGATGGCAACAGCATCACGGCCCTTAGGCCATTTGCCTTCCGAGGGCTACCTCGACTAAAGGAACTCAGCATTCAACACACCTCCCTTGACAACATAGCGCAGTTCACATTCGCGGGACTACAAAATATAACTTCCATACTTCTAGGATATAATAGAATAAAAAGGATAGAAGGTTACGCTTTCGCCGGTACTTCAAATATTAAACACCTTCTTTTGAATAATAATCCTACCCATACTATCGAAACAAATGCGTTTTCAGGGCTAGCTAATGTCGAACACCTTGTTTTCCCTTCGGGTATTAAAAACATCGAAATAGATGCTTTTTCCGGCTTAACTTTCGTGAGTTCAATGAAGTTGGCTTTTATGGACCTCTCAACCGTGCGGCGGTATACTTTCAGGGGACTTCTACACGTGAACGTGTTATCCATTCAGGAATCGGATTTGGGAATAATAGACTTCGGGGCATTCGAGGGGATGAGCTACATTGGATTACTGAACGTTATCAATAACAAGATCGATGGAATACGGGAGTTTAATATCACCTACAACAATAGCGTCAGGGCCATAAGGTTTCATGGGAATCATCTGCTGGAGAACCCCGACCCGGAGGCTGTGATTATAGAGGGGGTGGTTAAGGTGGCGGTCACGGCCAATCACTTCCCTTGCGATTGTAAGGCGAGAGGGATAGTCGAAGGTCCATTCGGAAACTCTACTACAGGTGATTTCCTTACGAGAAATTATTGCATTTCGCCCTTGGAGGCTCGGGGGAGAAAGATGAAAGAAGTGGAGTCGCTGTTCGCGGAAGGTTGTCACCGGAAGGTGACCAGTGGACAGGGTCCAGGGGAATTGGCATCTCTGGCTAATTTGTCGAAATCTTCAGTCATATTGATATTATATTCATGTGTTGTGATCTGCATCAATTTCATGATTTACAAAATAAGCTGATTTCGTAATATAGATTTAAGCTACAGGAGGTGTGCGAACATGTGAAGAATTGCCAATAACCGTATACATATATGTATTATTATTTCCCGTATGTAAATATTTCAAAATGTGTCCGGACTTTTAAGGAATTTTGGCTTATTTAAATAAATGTATCATTAGAATAATTAATCAATCATTGATATAAAAATGTTACGAACAATAAATTTGATGTAAAGGAGAAATATTATTATGGGGATGAGTTTGTTATTAATATTTAAGGGTTTATTTATATTGAAAACTGTTTTCAAGACTGAATTCTTCAGACTGAAGATCCTCTGCAATCTTCAAATAATCTGCTAGTTTAAAGGAAATATTTGAACATTTACTGTTACTAAGAATTTATTAGCTATAAGAGTTCGAAGTATTATTATGTCAAGTAATACGAAACCAATTTCTCCCAAAAATTATTAAAAATAATTCACGTACTTGGATATATTTAATATTGTATAGTCGTAGATCGCTATGCCCGTGAAAATAAAATAAAAAAGAAATAATGCTTGGTGTTTCACGAACTCAGACTACGAAGAAATATTTATTGATGTTAAATAAAGGAATATATTCATTAAGCTTTGTTGTAGGTATTTTAATATCATTTAAAGAAACCTTCGTTTATACTAAAAGCTTTGTGAAAAAAATAACATTATGTAAAAATTATTACAATAATAAAAACCAATTACAAGGAACATCAACATGTGCATATGTATTGTATCTCATTATTCCTTGGCTCGAGATTTTAACAAGCTTTACTTAGGAACTCGCTGTTGAAATTGTAAAATACTGAGCTATTTCTAGAGATTTAAAAATGGAGGATTCACATCTCATTACTGAAAAAATGGTTGCGTTCTTATTAATGAAATATTTTGAGAAAGAAATTGAAAAAAAATTGTGTATATTTCGTTAAATACGTTAATTTTATTATTTTTGTTAATATCATTAATTTTTTTAATTTTATTAATTTCGTTAATTTCAACAATATTGTTGATTTCATTAATTTCGTTAATTTCACCAATATTGTTGATTTCATTAATTTCGTTAAATTCATTAATTGCATTAATTTTAATAATTTCATTAAATTTCGATAATTTCATTAATTTCGTTAATTTAATTAATTAATTGCATTAATTTCGTTAATTAAATTAATTAATTTCATAATTCATCAGTAATGTCTATTTTAAAATTTTTAGTAGGTCTCTGAAGCTCCCAGTTTATTTATTTATTCCAGGGTATTTTCTATTTTTTTAACCTTACACCTCATATTGAATCCCAGGGGCGCAGCAATGAAGGACAGATCACCCACCTCATGATGTCACTTATCATCCGTCATGTCATTTCTCACCATTGAATACTATATGACTAAAGAGAAGTAATTTTTTCAGATTTCCCAAATGATTATTGTATCTTTTGATTTATTGTATCTCAGGCCCATATTATATATGAAGATGGGTATGAAATAATTACTAAAAGCCAGCTACCTTTAATTAAATAAATTTTTTTTTTGAGATCTTGTAGTGGGTCTTTTCAATTTTTAATATAACTCCCCTTAGAATTTTGCTAATTAAATATCTGGTTTATTAAAAGTGTGAAATGAAAACTTTTAAGAATTATTTTTATAAACAATAATTATTAGCCTGAAACACTCATCCAAATTGAAAAAACCTTTCCGAGTAAAGATAAATGTCGCCGACAGGACTCGAACCTGCACCCTTCTGATGTCCGGTCAGATGCTCTACCGTTGAGCTACGTCGGCTTATCGCAAACCCGCCAAGTTAATCAATATATACTAGTGTTTAATTCAATAATTACAGTTTTTTTTTTATATTTTCACCTGTAAACAACCAACTTTATTAGTATGAGAAAGGCTTGTAACGGCTAAATCCCTCAAATAGATGGCGTCGAGTATATATAAAGTAACCTCAACAATTATTATTTTAATTACTAATAAAATTTTACTAATACCATTTTTAGAAATGAATAAAGTCAGAGGCTGAGACCGGTCAGCGGCTGAGTTGGCATCGCGTTTGGGTGTCACCCAGGAATTGTGAGTTCAATTCCTCGGCTGGCTTAGTCCTCCATTACGACACAAGCAACATCTTCCGCGTACCGTGGTGGCAGTAGGAGATTTTAAAATATTGTCAGCATATTCGTAACCAGAGAATATTTGTCTTTCTTTAAAAAAAATAAATTACTTTTTATTCACAACTTTATTAATATTTTGAAACATATTGATATATAATATATACATATTGATTTTAATAAAGTGGTAAATACAAAGTAATTTTTAATTCATTTATTTATATATTGTTTGGAAGTTTTATTTGCTATGTACTTTTACTATTTTTGATTTATTAATTTTGCTACCGGTTTCTACACAACTGTGTCATTCACTAGCGTTCTTAAAACTAACTTAAATTAAACAAGTACAGAAATAAATTAGTCACCATTAGGTGAGGGTAGTGATAGTAGTGATTTGAAGGGGGGGTGGGCGGTGGGAGGAGTCAAAGTTAATAGGAAACATGGATAACAGAGGTGAATTACAGGGAGATATTATTTTGCGGGTTCGAGTCCTGCCGGCGACATTTATCTTTGCTCGGAAGGTTTTTTTCAATTTGGATGAGTGTTTTAGATTAATAATTATTGTTTATAAAATAATAATTGTTACCCTTTGCGCTATGCACAAAAATCTTGTCTTAAGTTTTTAAGAACTTTAGTTTATCAATTAATAGATATTATTTTGTTTACTAATTTAATTTTAGATAAAAAAAATCCTTAATTACTAAAGTTTTTAAGGCTCAAAATTCAAAATATGCATTAATAATTGAATGTTTAAACTTAGTTTTTTCTTTATCGAAGCTATGACCTGTTTCTAATAAATAATTAGCAAACTCGGAATAGTTTTAATATTTAAATTATATTTTAATATATAATATTATTTCGTAAACAGAGTTCATGTTATCTGATTCTAGTTTTAAAATTTCTAGTAGTCATGCCGAAAGATAGTCATACATAGTAGAGAAAGCCGAAAAAATACAAAAAATAATTTATTTATAAGAACGCGACAGAGTGATTACCAATCTTTTGAAGAAATTATAATAATATTTTATTTAACAATTGACATTTGGTTAATTACCAATAAAATGTAACTAATACCATCTTATTTAACAATTGGGTTTTAAAAACGTACGCAATTTAGGTGACCATTTTTTGAACGGTAGAGCTAAAGAAAACTAACCAATTTCTTATGGATAAATGGCAACAAAATTCAGAAAATTAAATGTACAGTTGCTTTAAAGTATACAAATTATTGTTATGCGTGCAGGTAAATCGCATAAACGAATATACATAATGACTTTCATATATACATTCTAAATAGGTAATATTACTCCTGTAAATTTGAGCTGTATTAAGAACATTAGAGTTTCTTATGATAAGGCAGGAAAAAAAACTATCGAATGTGTACTATATGCAGGTAAGAATAATTTATTAATATTCAATACTGCCTTCAGGACTGTAGATAGGTTTTTCGTAGGGAGGCTTTTGTTTCTTGATAAATTTTAACACAAGGGTCGAGAAAACGGATTTTGTTTGAATCCGCTATATATTTGAAAACTTTTTTTACGCAATAATCACAACATGTCAGTTGTAAAAGTTTTTTTTTAATGAAAACATACTTTATACGACTATAAACTGATGTTAATGTCGGTTTTGGGTCACATAGTGATATTTTAGTTGTAAAAAATATCGAAACTTATATTACCAAAAAAAATCCACTTAAATCCAAATCATTAAAAAAATAACAACGTTATCCGCATCTCCAGTGTCACACGTGTGTGGATTTATTTATTTTACGGGTTCAATATAGTGTTTTTTTGATAAAATATTCTTCCAAATAATTGTGACTTATTACATTACTTCTATATTGCATTACTTCTATACTTTCGCGGAAAAATCATCCCAAGGGCCCAATGAATGAAAAGAAGACGAGGGAGACTTGCATAAAATTTTTATGCATATAAATATAGTTGGAACAAAATAAAAAAGAGTTTGGCATGAATTAATTTTATGAAAGTATTGGATGGCAATGCCTTTCCCGCCATGCAAGTAGGACAAGTGAAAAATGTAGAACTATCCTTTTCGTCGTGTGTTGATATTCTCACTGGGTTATTATTTCCATCAGAAACGATTTACTTTCTGTAGCAAAATTCCCAATTTCAACCTCCTACAAAAATAGGAGTCCATGCACTTCATTTTAAATCGGGATTTTATGGGTTCACTACCCGCATATCGTAAACATAAACCATTATGAATTTTTTTAGAAAACATAAATATAAGATAAACTTTTTATCTGGGTATACGCCTTTTTATATATAACAATTTAGAAGGACTATATTAAAAACAAAACAACGAAAAAACTATGGACAAGCAACAATGAGAAATTATTGATTTAACGAATGTGCTTAAACTTTCCTACCAATTCACACAAGCAATTGTAATTACGGAAAGATACAATTTAATATGTTTATACTACAAGGCATAATCTAATTTTATGTCACGTCTCGCAGAGAAAAGCAAAATGACCCTGTTACCAACATTGAACAAGGCAATATGAAAAAAATTGCTGCTCAGGGTCTGTATTATCCTAATATCCAATCCACTATTCCACAAAGACTAACCGATATTTAGACCCACCTCCGAGTAAAAAGGCATCCTTATTAAAACGGATTGTCATAGTCGGGAGATAGACTGATCACACCCTTAATAAAAGGTGCTAGCATTTTGATAACTTGTTTTAGTGGAGACCTCCTTAAAGTAACTTTATTTTCCCTAGTTCGCATTCTTCTTTATAAACAAGCACCGGAATAAAAGTCTGATTCGTTTAACCCCTTTGAAGTGGCAGTCTTGTAAGGAAATGAGATATTTCTTGTTAAGATAATTCGGGACTACTCGCGAAATGAGCGGGCCCTTTATTCAATCTATTCAACAACTGCCTCTGCTCCTTGTTCATCAACACTTTAATCATTTAATTTCGTGTCCTCCTTGTTCTAGAGTGATTTTGAGATATCAAGTCGGCACTCTATAATGAATGGCTGTATAAAATACGATTATTAAATCACTTGAATAACAAGTAAGTCTTCTAAGTTTTTATTCAGAGAAAATCTGCGTTTTAATTGATTCTTTGTATATTGTTTTCTAGTCAAGTGCCGGCTGAGATGAGAGAGTATCGGAAAGGTAATATTTAAAATTTATATGAAGTTTAGATTATTCTAAAAATATAAGATAATGTTAAATACATCTAACTTAACTGTGGTAAAAAAAATTACAAATTAAATACTCACTATTCACAATCGACTTCCAAAAAGGATAATAAACCTTTTCAATAATTTGAAGGTGTCCTAAAAAATTCAAGAAATTTTAGTTCCAGGTTTTATTTAGTGCACTAAAATATGTTATGTTCAGTAAAATTACAACTTTTCGAATAAAGAGAACATTTTTATTTTGAGTCATAATAAACAAAAAACAAAAAAAATCGATGGAAAGGGTTGTCTCTTTCTTCTGAAATAATAAATTGATTTAATACTAATATAGAAATAATCAATTATATAATAAATTGATTATTTCTATAGCTCCGTTTTCGTGAGAAATTTACCCCAAGTGCACTTTACAACATGATTTATGTAACCAATAACTTATCACTTAGACTTGGATAGTATAATTTGTTTTGAGCTGTACGAGGAAAGCTGTTTATTATATACTATGCTGCAGTTATCAAATACATATTTGACCCACGAATAGCGTTTTTCCCATCCATATGACGTTGCTCTTTTTGTATCACCTTAAAATTCACTTTAATCGTTATTAAGCAAACAATTTCATATACCTGAATAAAAGCACGACGTAAAAATTTTTACGTGATCGATTTAGGTATAAGTGCATTCAACAATAACCTGAAACCCGCGTGGAAAAGGTTAGGGTGCTTGACACACCTGCATACTAATAAAAGCTTTATCGGGATCATCAGGGGTCCATATAGCGCCGCGGGCTGGCGGCGGCAATGGAGGAAAGCTTTCTTCTCAATGGTGTTTTGTGGAGTCATAAAACTGCATCATCCGCTGGAGAATGAATTGAATATATCTTCCAATACCCCTATTCTATCCGTATATTCTGATGAGAATATTAACATATAAACTTAGATATGGTTTATTATTCTTTTACGGTATTGGAAATCGGTATACGAGTATAAATACTAACATCACATTTGAATAGTGCATTTTAATGATATTCCAGAGCAACCGATATTTATTATAGATAGCACCTTATTATTTTAGGGGTGTTCTTTTAACATAAAACTACACCTATATAGACGTTAACGTGGGAATAACTCAACTCACAGCTTAATACATAAGTTTCGAAGTTTTAATCACTAAAACAAGAATTTTAAGATATATTTTGTGTATACGACTGTTTAACATATACATATCAACATATTTCGAAAGCGAAGCTTCTCTCATCACAATACATAGTATACTGATGAGGGAAGATTCGCTTCCGAAACGTCTTGATATTTATATATTATACACTTGTTTACACAAAATTTCTCTAATTATTTTTATTAATAATGATACCACCACAAAGCAATATTACCTTTATTGAAGAAAAGAAAAAAATCGGTTATATTAAGAATTTAAGGTTTAGTCATAAAGCTGAAATTTAGGATTTCAAAACAAACCGAAGACTTAACTAACTTACCCAAATGCCATCTCTCCGCAGGGGTAGACAGAGAGGATAAACTGTTACACAACTCTATCTTGGCACACACGCCTTGCTTAATTCCCATGCATTCATTGTCTCATGCACCTTTTGTGTTATTTTGACTTTTGACATGGCACTACTCAGATATATATTTGATTCACTATATCCATGCCACATGCTCCTCGCCCCCCCCGACTTCTTCTACTATTCATCTTGACGTTACATTCCTTTTTTCGTTTATCCGCTGTACATGTGCACAATCTACACATCCTGCTTTATACATTGTTTACATACATTGACGGCCTCCATGGTCGAGGGTAAGGCTCTCGACTACGAATCCGAAGGTCGCGGGTTCAAAAAAGTAAATTTTATTTAATTAATTTGTGTTGTTCCACAATTAATTAATTAAAAATAATATATAGTATATTTGCGCACGTTCCAGAGTGGAAGATACTCTCAGTATCGCCCTGGTGAAAGACCACCATTCAGAATTGAAATGTTGCTTGAAATGGCTTTTAGCCGTGTTTGGTTACCAGATCTGAATAGCCAGGTATTTTCCCACCTCCCTCTTCCCCTTCTCCTTCCCCTCCCCCATACCTTCAGCCTCACAAAATTCCCCAATTGGGAATGCCATAGTCTCACTGGCTCCAGATGGTTGGGAGCAGTTGGGACTCTTGTGAGGTATTCATATAAAAAAAAAAAAAAAAAAAACACAATAAAAGAGTACTTAACTACTGATCCTTCACGGTTTAAACATCGAAACAGTAAAATAACACTGTCTGTGTCTATGTTTAAAATATCTTGATGTTTTGAACCCAATGATCCCCATGTAATAAATTGGTAACATAATATTGTACTAATTATTAGTTATAGCCTATTACCCGAAGCATCTGCTCAAAACCGAATTGGAAACAATTTCCACATTCGTATTACATGACTTTGCATACATATGTATTTACACATTGGGGGGTAATTGTTATTGCCTATTTTAATAGTTTGAACTAGTAAATAAATAGATTAACTATTTTAACCTCGTTTCTCTTTTAAACAAAAACGTTTGTAATTGTTTATTTGATCTGCGGACACATAGAAAAATTAATGAATTGAGCTTAAAAAAAACTACTAGAAATTTTAAAACAAGAATCAGAAAAAAATAAACTCTGTTTACGAAATAATGACAATTCCGAGTTTACTAATCATTTATTAGAGACAAGTCATAGAAAGGAAGAAATCAAGTTTAAACATTAAAATATCAATACATATTTTAAATTGTGCGCCTTACAAACTTTAGAAATAAACAAAAAAAAAAAAAAAAATTTAGTAAACAAAATAACAGCACCCTGTAAATCACTTCTGTTAACCATGTTTCCTAGTAATTTTGAATTCTACCACCGCCCACCCCCTAATTTAAGAACGCTAGTGAATGGAACGGATGTCTCGAAACCGGTAGCGAAATAATAAATTCAAGTATCAAAAGCACATAGTGAATAAAACTGTTCAAACAAAAAAAATCTAATTTTAAATTTGTTACATAACAGTTAAAAAATTATTAAAGACACCTATTTATAAATATTTTTTGATGATCATGTTTTTTTTTTATAGTAGCTTTTAAAATAACTCATCTATCATTGCTTATTTTTCAAAAGCTGCGTAACACCCACATGATGTTTAGTATTACAAGCCTCAATTCTTCTCCCAGACAATACAGGTGATGGTTGTATGAGAAAAGTAAAAATCAAGATGAAACATCTCATTGTTAACATCCATTTAAATAATGAAACGAAAATACGTTCCATTGTTTAACGTAACGTCAAACTTTTCCCAAAGAAAACTTATTTTCTACCTTTCCAGAGCTTTATGAGGAGGAAAGCTAAGGAACGCCTTTCTTTATTATACCAATACGGTATTTCTTTCGAAATGAAATTCTTAAGACGAATGGGTAATTTCACTGTTAAATTATTAAAATCATACCTAATGGGCAGAATTTTCAAAGCACATATTTAATTATGGAAATAAACGGTAAAATTATCTCTGTCTAATTTCTTGAAAATCAGTTTTTAGAAACAAATATTTAATGAACATTCAGGAAAGGTCTTGTAAAGAGAAAATTATTAAACAGCAATTTATTAATTTGAAACCATCGCTGTTTGATTTGAAATTAGTTCAAGATTTGTTTTCAGCTGGTCTGTTTTATGGAAAGAAAACTACGTTTAATTTTTTTTTCTAGTATACTATAGCACCATTTCACCAATATGGTAGATAGAGAGATTAAACCGCTACCCAACTCTGAGTAGGCAAACACTTCTTGCTTCATTCACATTCACATTAATACTTCGTATAAATATGGAGACCAACCGTTAACGCGATTCGGCTCAGGCATTGGATTTTCTTGAATATTCCACAACTTCAATTGGCAGCAACTTCGTATTTTATTTACTTACGCATCATATGGATGGCCCAGTTTTAATCTGCAACAAATCCGAAAAACCATAAAATACAATATGGGTATCAAACTACTCGCCAAAAGGAGCTCTTTCCAGTTTAAATATAAACAAAAACAATACAAATATTTGACTCCTTGAGAATTGAAAAACCAATTTGAAAATCTTCAAACAGTTAAATGTACATGATTTTTTAAAAATGTATTTCGAACTGTTTTAATTTAAAACCAACTATTGTCTCATGCACTTTAATTTCGAACAAAATAAGAGTGAGAATTAATATAATTTGAAATTTTTGCATACATATTTTGTCAACGCGAAAATACAAAAACATGTTTTTTTTTTAATTATCTCCACACCCAATCAAAGAGGGTGTCCATTGGAAAATAATTTCATCTTTGGGGCTACTGTACATAGGGTCATTTTAAGGAAAGGAAGAAGATGCGATGAGATAAGTTCTGGAAAGGAAAAGGGTATGGGGGTGTCTAGAAATTTGGGGGTCAGTGTATCCAGGAGTGATGGACGTATGAATTCTTCCCTCCTACTACGATTCAAGGCGATAGGCTATGAGAGTCCGGCAGAAGAGGTGAAGGAGTGTCCCCATGCATCTCCCGAACCGGCCCATCACGCAGTTGGTGGGCAGACGCATCCGCCGCCAAGACTTGGATACCCCCGCTAAGTCACTAAACGTAGCGAACCACTTCTGGTCACCTATGGCGGCGGTACCCATTACCGCCTCCCAAATTATCTCAATACAACAGATTTTGACTTGGGCCTTTCAATATATTCTCCCAACATTATTTTCGTCATCCATCCGCTTGTGTTCAAACTATCTAAACGTACTAATTGTTCTTAATATTATTGATTACGATAGCAACAATTGTAACGGTCGTAAATATAAACTTAGCACTAGCATTTCCTTCAGCCTCACAATATACCCCCAATCGGGGATACCGTAGATCCATTGGCTCCGGGCTCTTTGGATTCTTATGCAGTATTGATTTTTATACATAAAATAAGAAACAACTTGTTACCAAAATATTTTTCCAAAAATATTATTTACGATATGGACATTCACAGACATAATACAAGAACGTGTAAAGAAATCAGACTACCGAAAAAGACAAAAGCCAATACGCAAAACAATTTATATTACAAAGGGATGAAATGTTATAATGCTCTGCCGGTCCTAATCAAAATTTCAACAATTAAAATAATTAAAATAGATTGTAAAAACCACATTATGTTAGGCAAGATAAAATCCAATAGTTTTAAATTATCATTAGGTATGTGTACAGTACCCAACAGTATAGAAGTTACATTTAATAGTACTTAAATTATAATTAGATATTTTGTAAACTTATATTTACAAATAACTAAAATAATTTATTTTTTTCACATATGGTGCGAGGATCTCATTTCCACTGCAAAATTATAAAAATATTCACAGAAATGCTAAAAAAAACTTCATTTTTTTACGGTTTGAATCTGGAATTTTTTCTATTTTGCATGAAATTCCCGCTGAAACAATAGGCAGTTGTTCTGGTGGAAATATTTCTTCCCACAGACATTGCAAGTACGAAGTACCAAGAAAGTGAGCGTAGTTTGTGTTTTGTCCCCGCGTATACTTACCAGTACTGGCTAGTATTACCTGCAGCAACCACAACGGTTTGTAACAGAAACCCCAAACACTTTTACATTTATTATGCCCGGATTTATCCCGGTGCGGATGTTGCAACTAATGGAACTGTGGTTAATGCGGATTATATAATTAAAATAATGTAATCGTATGTGTACTGATTTTACGAGTTTTCATTTTTTATCATGGGTGCAACCTATCTGTTTTTAATTAACACTATTTTAAAATACACTTACACCCACGTACTATTTCCCTTTCTCCGAGATCAACTTTTAAAAAATATTCAATTTAGAACAAAAAAATTATTGGTATTTGGATTTTTATTAAACAGTTGAAGGTTCCTGTACGAACTAACACTGAAGAAATCTTCAACAATCTTAACATCATGTCAATAAAACAATTATACTCTATAATATTTTAATTTCCTAAATACGAAATAACAACATACACACATATTCGAAACACTAGATCTCATAGTCAAAAACTACAAACACAATATTTGGACAAAAAAGCTTCTTATTGCTATGGTACTAACCTATATAACAAAATCCCACTCTCTTTCTAAACTGGTGGATGCAATCTGTCACACATAAGTAGTAATAATAGATTGTCTATGGTTAGTGATAAGAGCATTGAAAAAAAATTGTACAGCACCCTTGAGGTGCTTTTTACAAAAAAATTGCGCCATGTAAATCGTCCAAACCTTATTTTTATTATGCCATCTTTATGATGATCAAGAAAAATAATAACAATCAAAACAACAACAAAAAAAGTGAGATTGCCTAAAGTCAGTAGGAGGTCTGAACGCGATTGACGCTAACAAAAAAGTGTACAAAGAAGCGAAGCTAGCAGTTCATAATGAAGTGCTAATACCCACCATGATGTTTGGCGGTGAGGTATGGATCTGGCTGAAACCGGATGATAATTGACTTAGTGCAGTAAAAATTAGATCTCTGGGGCGTATATGTGGTAAAACCATGTACGAGTATGCGTAATGAGTTATGTGGTTTAGGCAAGTAGAGCGGATGAACATAGAAAGGCATATAATGAGAATATGTGACGCAAATGTAAATAAAAGGAGAAGCAAAGATGCCCGAGGAAGCCATGGACGATCAAATGAACCGAAGACTTGAGTCCGATCACGTCAAGAGTCAGAATAACAGATGGGTCTGTATGAGCTGTTTTATGAACGTGAATGAAGCAAGGAATATGTGCCAAGACCGAGTTATTTGGCGGTGTGTCTTCTCTGCCTACCCTGTCGTTAAACGGTGTGATGGTTAGTTAGTTATCTACTCGTATTTGTTGCGCAGGAACTTAACACTATGAAATTTGTTTAACGTAAAATGTTAGAAAGTAGATGAATAAAGTTGTTTTCGACTCATTTCATTTAAAAATTTCTCAATAAATTAAACAAGTATTTCCGTAAACGTAGGAACTGCGGAAATTTAACGTAAAATGAACAGGTGTTATTATTACTATTCAATTGAGTTCTGAAAATGACCATATTCCCATCTCGAACTGGCACAACCTCTGGGTTATTTGATGAACATTATTTCAAGAAATCAAACCCGAACTCCCCCCAACACGTAACGGGATGGACAGTAGTTGTCGGGCGTCGCGTTACAAAGCACCACACTTCATCTCACGTCCAACCGACACCCACCTAGCGAAGATTCTCGTAGTATCGAGGGGTCACCTGGTAAAGATCAGAAGAGGAATTAAAAACAGGCCATTTTTTTTTCTTAATATTTTTTTAAATATTTATTTGTGATATAAAATATTGCATTAATCTTTCAAACATACATATATCCTGATACAAAAAGCGGGTAGGAATTATTTGATATAATTTTAAAATAAGGCAATAACTTTGTTTTATTTTAAAATTATAATGTCACATCACAAATTTACCGCTTCATATGAAGATAGATTATTTATTAATTCGAAATAATGATATTATTATTACGCAATTAACACAATGTTTTAACGACAAAAATAATTATTGTATATTTTTAAAGTTTACGAGTCGTACATAGGCTGTACACACCAATCGAATGAGAAATACGAACTTATCGTATCGTATTTATCATGTCATAATTCTAATTTGATTTTGATAAAGGGCTGTCGTTGTGGTGGGTTTAAAAAATCTAACTTTCTAGGAATAATTTAACAATGAAAAGTAACTTTCACTCTGCTGCGTCGAACACTGATTGAACACTTTCGTGGGAATGCTGATAAATTTGGGAACAGAGCTTTCGATGAACTAGGTTTATATTCTTAGAATGACATTTGGTTTGAGGTCTGAAAGCAATTTCTTAACCTTTAAGAAAGGTCTAAAACATAAACTTTAACAAGAAAATATAAAGCGCCCTTGAGATGATATTAGTCACTAAACGGCGCTATAGAAAAATTGAACATATTATTTATAAATTCATAAGAATTACTTTGTTTACACCACTATTTTTAATATACAAATAACAACATGTTTCGGAAGCGAAGTTTTCCCCATCAAGATACACAGTATACTAAAAAAAAATAATAATACATATAGACAAATAACAAATATAGAAAATAATTATGTAAGAATAGACAAAATAAAAATATGAACAAAAATTAACAATAAGTGATAAAACTAGGTAGGATACGATACGTTTATACCACCCCAGCCAGGAGCACTCTTGTCCCGCTGCGACCGTTACACCAAAGGGCGGATTGCACCACCCTCCCGAGATCTGGAAAAAATATTAATAAATAAATAGAGGAATGTCCCCTCCATCGGTTTCCCTATGGCACATTTGTGCTAAACCAAGTGGCTTCCGATGCCATGAATAACTTCAGCATCCCGCTGTGACCTCCACCAACTCTCCTCCACCATACGAAGAAGAAGAAGAGTAAATAAAAAAAAAAGTATTAATTTTTTTTAAAGTGGTTCTTTTTCACTAGAACCTTATTTATTTAGTAATTTATTATGGATATGACTCATTCCGTTTTTTTTTCCTAAAAAGTTGGAACAAACACTTTATCCTTTTTTATAGTTAAGTGAACATTATAAAGAGAGGATCACGCATGACGGGCTGACACTCGTGCCCGCACTGATTTCTTAGGACTTGGTGCATGAACACGTGCTTTGAGGATGGGAAGGAGGTTGGATTTTAATCAACCGGTATACATGGCAACCTAATAAGTCAATATTGGAATTTAGGATGGGCAGGAATAAATAAAATGATGGTGTTCTTTTTTTTCTTGTGTCTCCCTCTTTTTATAGGGATATTGAAAGAAGGGTGAATGCAGGAAACTCCATTAACGGAGGACTGAACGCGGTTGGCGCAAACAAAAAGTTGTCCAAAGAAGCGAAGCTAGCAGTCCACAATGGAGTGCTGATACCAAACCTGATGTATGGCAGTGAGGCATGGAATTGGCAGAGGAAGGATGAAAGTAGATTGAATGCTGTAGAAATGAGATATCTGAGACGAATGTGTGGTAAAACCATGTATGATCGTGTGAAAAATGTTGAGATTCGTAAGGAATGCAAGGCTGATGTAAGCGTAGTGAGCAAGATTAAGAAAGGGACGCTTAGATGGTTTGGGCATGTAGAGCGAATGAACGAAGAGAGGAGTGTAAGGAGAATATATGACGCGAATGTGAATGGAAGAAGAAGCCGGGGACGCCCGAGGAAGACATGGCACGATCAAGTGAATCAAATACTCGAGTCGGGCCATGTCAGAAGTCGGAATAACAGAAGAGAATGTATGAGTGTGAATGTGAATGAAGCAAGACGTGTATGCCAAGATCGAGTTGTTTGGCGGTCCGTCCTCTCTGCCTACCCCTGAGGGGAAACGGCGTGATGGTTAGTTAGTTAGTTAGTTAGCTTATCTGTTTATGTAGGTCTCCGTTAAACACACGCTTGGCTGAAGAGGTCCATAAATTCTGAACTAATGACACTTGACACTTGAGAGGCCCGGTATACAATCTAGCTGCATTTTTATTCATCGTTCGTGTGTTTCACTTTCTAAAGTTTAACTTTTGAAAGAATTATAACAATTGCAAATTGCGGTTAAATGGTAAAAACTACACTTATCGCTACGTAAATACTATGTAAAACATGTATGTTGAACACTTTTCAGCAATTTCGTAGAAAGGAAAACTACTTAAAAGGGATTAAATACTCAGCGTCAGTGAGGTAAACATTTCAAATAGCACACATTTATAAAGGCATCCGAGAAAACTTTATATATTTATTATTACGAGACATATATATCGAAGCAATATTCATAGTAAGATGCACAGATGTTTGACTGTATTGAGGTCTCAGTGCGACCTTTTTTATCTGGGATGACCACTTGAGATTATCTCAGAAGCGTGGAACAGCTTTGGCATTAGATCACATAAACAAATTGGATTATGTTTTAAAACATATACTTTAAATCAAAGATAACTCTTTTACCAAAATAGGTAAAATTATTCCGAGAAGTACAAAAGATTTAAGTTATTTTTAGGCATGAGTATATCAAATTTCAGCTATATAGCTTTTACAAATTATTTGAAAATCGAGCCAGGAGCGATATAAATTCGTTCAACCGCACACAAACACTTCTTCATAAGTGATGAAAGTAGGTAAAGTTAAAAAAAAATTGTAAAATATTAAATATTATATTTGTATTAGAAATTTAAAAAAGAAATTATTGTTTTTATAAATACAAAGAAAAACATGAAAATAACAAGGTATTAAAAAAATAGTAAGAGTTGTCCTTATTCAAATTTTGGAGAATAATATTTTAAATAGATTTATTAATATGATAAAAGATAAATGAGACAGCTGTGTAATTTTTTTATTTTTTTATTACTAATAATATTTAATTCACTATTAACACTTTTTATAACTTTATTTAATTGTAAACCAGTTGTATTCGGGTGGAAAATTGTTTTTTTTTTTAATATATTAAAAACAGTAGTGTAAACAAAGTAATTCTTTTATAATTTCTTCAAACGATTGGTATTCACTTTGTGGCATCATTATTAATAAATTAATTAAAAATATACTTTGTATTCACCTTTTTATTAATATACACAGATATCTACATGTTTTGAAAGCGTTGCTTTCTTCATCAAGAATATATATATTTTTATTCTATGTATTCTTATTAATTTATTAATAATAATGCCACAAAATAACAAAAAATTATTCATATTTAACAAAATTTTTAAAAAATACTGGTGTAGAAGGTTAACATTGATAATTTTTTAAAAACATGCATTGGAGTTCGTTACTGCCAATGGAACTATGGCATCCCCGAATGGGATGTGTCATGAAATTGGAGGGAGTGGGGAAGAGGAAGTTTAGGTATTGGCTATTCAGATTTAGTTCTCTACCATGCCAAATATTTCAAGCCACGTTTCGATTCTGAATATCTTTCTCCAAGGCGAAATCCAGATCTACCACTTTGGGAGGTGCCGCATATTGGTTAAAATATTAGAAATAGAAACTGTTAAACAGTTTGACATTGAAATATGCGGTACTTAAAAGCCAGTTATTAGTTTTCAGGTTTTACAAAACCAACCATGCAATTAGTTTTTCTAGGAAATTGGAAAATTACGTGGAATTGCGATAGGGCATGAAAAAAGTAAATTCCGCACAGAAATTTCATTACTGACGGTACAATTTTTCGGGAAAAACTGGATGCCTAAGGCAATATTTCAAATGTTAAATAGAAAAACGGGTAGAGTGGGATATTGTTGGAAAAAAGTTAGTTAGAATTTTTTTTTATGCAAACTAACTCTCTTTCCTTTTATATTGTCCCCATGTGTTATGTTAATGTTATAATCTACAAGCATTCAAATTTGGTTATTTTACATTCTCCACTTGTGATATAATGCAACACAATAATTTGGAATCCTCAATACGAAGTGTACATTAATAGTATAGAATGCATTCAAAAGAAATTTATAAAATATCTCACCTACAAATTCAACAATAGATTGCAATGTACCTTTCAATCTTTGCGATAAAGGCGAACAGTAGCTGATTTAACATTTATACATACAATTCTAAATAATGATATCGACTGTACCGAGCTTCTGTTCCTAATTAATTTTAACATACCTTTGAGACGTATCCGCCATACAGCCTTATTCCACATGCATAGTTACAAAATAGATGCCGCTGAAAATTCACCGTGCTCTTCATTCATTCAATAATATTAACCTAAACTATGCAAACATTCACATTTTTTCGAATTCGTTGATCACATTTAAAAGGAGAATCTTGGCAATTATGTAAACAGCTCAATGCGCATACATCACTACTATAATATGTAGATCACCACTTCTTACACCTACAAACACATTCATACATACACACACATTTATATATTACACATGTCACTAGGTAAATACATGGATAAATTAGAAATTACAACGAAACATATCATACAATAGGTACCTACTTCGTAATTTTAATTTCTCAAAATTGTTTTTCACTGTTTCACTGACAAATGTACTGTTTTGTTTCTATAAGAAAAGAAAAAAAAATAGAAGTATTGATATTGAATTAAAAGCAATATCGGACTCATAAAACTACTATATATTAACTTTAATATATCAGTGATTAATAAATAGTATAACCCATTCATTTTCTAATGGAAGACCCGACTAGTTTAAATCGATAATATACCTAACTTATCTAGTAGTTGTTTTCAAATGAAACTTCAACGAAACAATGAAGAACATTGGAAAATCGTTTACCTAGAAATTAAAAAGATCACTTTTTTATATGTACGATGGGATTGACGGTCTCCGTGGTTGAGTGGTTACGGTCCTTGGCTACGAATCTTGAGGTTGGGGGTTCAAATTCAAGTTAACGCAATTTAAAAAATTCGATCGAATTGTGTTATTTCGCAATTTATTGATTTAATATATTTTCGGCACGTTCCAGTGGTAGATATTGTCAGTATCGCCCTGGAGAAAGACAACCATTCAGAATCAAAACGTTGCTTGAAATGGCTTTAGCCGTGTTTGGTGACCAGATCTGAATAACCAGGTACTTCCCCACCTTCCTTCTACCCCATCTCCTTCCTCTCCTCAATACCTTTAACTTTACAACATACCCCGATTGGGGATGCCGTAGTATCACTGGCTTCGGACAGTTGGGACTCTTGTGTGGTATCACATTAAAAAACATCATAATATCAAAAATGATGGGGATCAACTTGCTCCCTGTAAATGGAACTGACTGAAGTGACTTAAAAACTTATAAGGTACTGGATTAATTCCACAACAAGTTTCACTGACTCCAGACGGTTGAAACTCCTGTCCGGTACAAATAGAGACTTTTCAGGTGGAAATCAGTGGGGTCTGAAAAATTCGTCGCCTACACAAACAGACGTATCTCATATTTAGCCACTTTCCAGGAGAGCTAAAAAAACTTTTTTTTTTGCCGGACTCTTATACGGTTTATTACATGCTTCGCTAATGGGGTGAAAAAATGGGTAATTAAAACCCCGTTAGCGAAATACATAATAAAATGTATTAGAATCCTGCTTAAAAGCAATTTTTTGGCTCTCCTGGAAAGTTACTAAATATGAGATACGCCTGTTTGAGTTGTGGGCGAAGAAATACCAAGAGATTTTTAAAAATTATTTTACATATCATTCGGTACGTAGAAAGTGATTAAATTCATTAGCATTTTGTTTTTAAAAAAATTAACGATTTTTTTTACATTAACTTCCCCACAGGAGATCACGAGGAAAATAATTTCTATCTGGGCTTTGATCCCTTCTGGGTCATCTTTATGGACGTTGTGTGGAGGGTCCTTTTGGGGGGGGGAAGGAGTGAACATGTTATATGGGGGAGGAAACACAGCCAGCAAATCGTTCCACAGCAGGGCTGTTGAACTTAAGAACGGGTCTTAGAAATAACCCGTTCTCATGTGACAAATGTCAACCATGTACAAATGTTGGGCGCGCGTTTGGAGATTGTTTCAACAAAATTAGCAAATTTTTTATGTAACCAGTAAATATGAAATGAAATATAAAAAGATAATTTTAATCACGAAAATACGGAAGAAATACAATACAAATATATGTTTTTACCATGTGGTAAACAAGTGTATTTAAGGAAAGTATTTATGAATAGTTTTTTTCATCACCAATACGGAATCTCAAAATATGTCGACAACATTCACGAATCTATTGCCAAAGTTATGGAGGCGGTTTGCAGGTGTGTGAAGGTAGTTTATTTTAAAAGTGTCGCAAAAAATGTAGCATTTTATCTCCTATTTCTGATCGGTACATATAATTTTATTTTGGCGAGGATTTCAGGGTTAATACCGTCATAAATATATGAATGTGAATGAAGCAAGGAATGTGTATCTTGAGTTGTGTGGCGATCTACCCTCTTTGCCTACCCCTCCGTGGAGATGGCGTGATGGTGAGTTATTTTTGCATTGATTGGTGTATTTTTGTGTAGTTTGTTTCTTCTTTGTGTCATCACGTTTTATCTCCACAGGGGTAAGCAACGATGATGGATGGAGATGGAGGAGGAAACCATTACATTATTTCAGTCGGTTGTTTTTACCTTGTGCTGTGAATATAAAAACAGGTGAAATGCTGGGTTCATTCTCATTGAAATGAGGTGAAGCGGACGTGTAGTATGCTTACACCTATTTAGCTATGGGGCAAGAAATTTACGTAATAGAATCACAAAATTATATAACTTTTCAGTCGCCGTGCCTAATATTCTTTGGCTTCTGTTTATTATTTTTTTATTTAATTTTAAATAATTAAATGATGAAATAATATTTTTTTTTACCCACCTTTTATTTTATAGCACGACCGGTTTCAGGACAATCGTTCCCCAATCAGGGCAAAACATATACTTACTTAACAGTATTACAAAATGTTGGCAGCACATATATATTAGATGTCACCGTAGGAGTGGGGGCGTTAGTAGAGATTAATAAAGAGTGGGAAAAGTTTAGGGGGTGGGGTGAAAAGTAACATATTTACGATAAGACATTTTTTAATGATAATAATAGACTCCTTACTATTAAGAGATTTAACAACTTCTAAGGCTTTTAATTTATAAGAGTTTACCTTTACTATTAATTTGAAGTGGTTCCAGCCAGAGGTTGTACGTACGTCATCGCGATGCACACCAATGGTCCGTATGTCGTATCTTGCTTCGTCTAATATGGATGGCCGACAGTGACCATACTTCTATAATTAACGGAACCTCTCCATTAGAATATATATTAAAGATGTAGTATTAACAAGTAATTATACCGATGTTTAAAATACATAAGGTTTATTTGTATTCACGCAAATAAAATAACAAAAATAAATGAACGGTGAAATAAATTTTACTCGCATTCATAAGTCGAAAAAAAAATACTACTCTGGAACAAAAAAAAATAAATAAATTATAAGATGATAATAATAATAATAATAATAATAATAATAATAATAATAATAATAATAATAATAATAATAATAATAATAACAAAAACAATAATAACAATAATAATAATAATAATAGCAATAATAATAATAATAATAATAATAATAATATTTATTTGAAACACACATTATTTTACAGAAATATTTAAGAAGGCTTTGACTGTCCAACTAGGAACAAATCCCGTTTTAGGACAGTCAAATTGATAAGTTTACTTCATATTAATATACATATACATGAGAGAATATAAAAGAATCCATAAAGTAAATTTAAGAAAAAAAAAAAAAAAATTGTGTTTTTTTTTTTTTTTAAGTATGTTGCATTTTTTAAAAAATTTAATGTACTGTATTGTAGAGTAATAATAAATTACATATGTGATATAAAAGTTTAAAGTATAAAGTATAACAGTTTAAAGTATAATATGCATTTTTTACTTTAATGTAGAGTATTAATGAATTACGTATGAGATGTAAACGTTTAAGTATATAGTATAGAAGTTTAAAGTATAAAAGTTTAAAGTATGATATGCCTTTTATAAATTTACTGTAGGGAAATAATGAATTACATATGAGATGTAAAATTTGAAAGTAAATAGAGTAAAAGTTTAAAGTATAAAAAACTAAAGTATGATATTCATTTTGTAAATTAGTGTATATTAATAATGAATTACAATTGAGATGTACAAGTTTAAAATATAAAGTATAAAAGTATAAAAATTAAAGATTAAACTATGATATGCATTTTTTTAAAATTTAGTGTATAGTAGTAATAAATTACATTTGAAGGTTTTATTAAAATTGTACATATCTATTAATCAGCATATGTTCGCTTTTGACCCTCCCTAAATCGAGAAGCCATACATTGATCAGTTTACGCATAAGTGTTAAGTGTTAATTACTTTAAGTATTCCAGAAAATACACAATTCAAATTTGGTGGTCAAATCAACGTAATATTGCGCAAATACGATTGTAAAAAGTTCAATTTACCTAATTCAACAACGTCAGTGATAAAAATGGTCCACTATTTTCATATTTTCGTTGAAAATACGACAAAATTTTCTTAATAACCTGTAGTGTTTAACTCCTAAACTCTCAAAGAATTAATTTTTATACCGCACGATGATATTTGTATTCAGTGGTAGAACTTTAGAAATAAGAAGAAGGTTCCCGGACGGGAACTTAGTACATAGTAATGTTTATAACGTTCATAAAATATGATGACTAACGAATGTGTGTGTGATTAACTATTAATTGTTTTTGTGTTTAATTCGTAATTCGCTTTAAAAAAATTGATATAAATCAAATTTAATAATCTTATTATTAAATAAAAAAAAGTTAAATTTCTACCTCACTGTGTGCGAAATTTATTACCATTGTGTGCGTTTCATGATTTTTTTTGTTTATTTTTACAACTTGCAATACCATAACATTTCTACGATTCGAAATCAACATCTATTAGCGAAATTTCCATTTGAATGTGATTAAAGATA
The DNA here is from genome assembly GCA_022606495.2 of Halesus radiatus. Taxonomy (NCBI): domain Eukaryota; kingdom Metazoa; phylum Arthropoda; class Insecta; order Trichoptera; family Limnephilidae; genus Halesus; species Halesus radiatus. Next base: position 166,348 of record JAHDVE020004103.1, read on the forward strand.
TTCAACATTATACTATCTTCTATTTTTTTTCGTTTTCATACAAGACGTGTGAGAATGTAGATTTTTATAAAAGCATTTTAGGACGATCGTCGCTTACGCATATACGATCTCTGTCTGGGATCACTATATTGATGATTGGCAAAAAGGAAATGTCGGAAAATTCAACAGAAAATGTTTAAAATGGAAAAAAATATAAATAAGCCCAAAGAATTCCCAAGGCACTCGAGTTACGAGTTGGGAACCCACCTTACAAAAAACAAAGATGAGTTAATGGGTCAAAAGCTCCCTGCTCATAAGCTCTAGTTTATTCTTACCTACGCATTTCCATATATCTCAATCCGAGATGGTCTTAACCCTCGGCGCTCGCAAATCAACAGAATGCTGGGCTAGGCAGGCTCCATCCCCTAAGGAACGTTCCATCACCTTCCCTTCTCCGTCTACGGAGGCCCGGTGGCGGGACAATACCGGGCCCAGAGGGTTGGAAGCAGCTGAATCAGCACACGTTAACGTACCTTTGTGTTATGCATCAGCTAGTATAATCATATTTTTATGACTAAATTAACTCAATGGTGACGGAATAGACACCTATGAAAATAGTTGTGATGTCGGAAATATTTGGGTAATTAATTTACACACTTCTTCAATAAATGCAAGTTCACTTTGTGGCATCATTTAAATAAATAAAAAAAAGAAAAAGTGATTTTTTTAAACCACTAAATAAATATATATTTACACTTTCGAAACCAAAAGTTCCTTAAAAAGAAAGAAGAAGTGAGATAAGGTAAATAATTGGGTATTATTGTTAAAATAATTATAGAAAATAAACAAAATTATTGTAGAATAATAATTACTATATCTAAATAATAAAATAGAAATTTAAACAAAATAAAGAAACAACCAAGGCACTAGAATAATAGTAATTAATCTGAATATGGACATTAATTATTTATTATTGTTGTCTCTTTTGTTTTCACATTTTATTTTAGGTTTTTTTTTTTAATTCTAAAATCGGTTTTATTGCATCAATGAAACCCATATTGGCATTTACTTCTCAATTCTGTACATTCAATTTTGACTGTTCTAAAACGGGAAATCCTCCTAGTAGGACAGCCAAAGTATTTTATAAACGGATGTACTCGTATGTGTACATTCTGCAATAAATAAAATAAAATAAAGAAATAAACGAAGTGAAAGTAAATGTAAAAGATATCAATTTAAAAAATAGACTTTGTTATGAATAATATTTAATTGACTTTTAATCTTTATATCCCTTATATAAATAATTATTTGGTTCCATGACGAAGAAACCGTTGGTTTCGAAACTTGTCGATATTTATTTATTAACGTAGTGGTTTAAAAAAAGAATTTTTATTTATTTAATATGTGTTTATAATGGACGTTACGAGGTTAAAATTAGATTCTATTTTAATTTCATATTAAATTGTTAACCTCTGTACACGAGGTAGAATACGAGTAAAAAAGTATTTTTTTAATTACTAGCTTATAGCAGTAGGCCACAGGGTTTCCATTATATCCTATTTGGGAATGCTATTAGAAGGATCTCTTTCAGGAAAGAAAGGAGTGAATCTTGGTCTTGAAGAGATTCTTCCTCCATATTGTAGGAAGAAGGAAACATATGAGCCTGTACATCATTCCACATTCGAGCTATTGAGCACAACTACGAATGATGAAATTGATTTTATGTGATACAATTGTGTACAAATAATGCACACCAGTATATAATATCTCCCGGATAAGCAATGGTCTTCGAACGTGTATCTAAATCTTTTGACACTGATCTGTCAGGATTATTAACAGATGAAACACGTTGCTTGTATCTATGCTTGTCCACCGTAAAACTATACTTAAGCACGTAACAGTAATAATCCTTATGAATTAATTATTTCACTTATATATTTGGTTCCATTTATTCCGTCTAGTCTAAACCAACTGACTGGATTGCTAATGGCGGTAGATACTCAGTATAGCCCTGATGGAATACCACTATTCAGAATTGAAACGTTGTTCGAAATGGTAAGAGCTCTGTTTAGTGATCCGATATGAAGAGCCAAGTACTTCCCAACCTTCCTCTCACCCTTTAACTCTTTTAAGGAACACAATTGGGTCTCTTGTATGGTATTCATAAAAAAAATCGGCTAGGCTGAATCGAGAACGCAGCCGCAGTTGGATGTGTGAAATGTTTGTGCGTGCTGCAATAGGCATTGGGGCCCTCTGACTTGCTGCTCGAGTCTCTTCACACAATTTCTGAACCCTACGTATCGAACGCGGAGGCGCCATAGCTTCGCAACTGTCAAATTTCTCCAACAATTAACGCACTCCTGATGAGCACCGGTTTACGTTTAATGGATTGCAACTATTATGACACAGTGAGCTTTCTCAATCGCGACCACTCCCGCCGAAATTGACAAAGTTCTGCCGAGCTACGTCTCTTTGAACGCCGCGTACAAAGGTTAATTTATCTCCACTTGAGTCATGGGTGACGCAATAATGCCGCCATCTACGCACGCGAAATATGCGTGATCGAGGAATCGTTTTTTTCTTCTACACAACGAAACCAAAGTAAGGCGCGTGGGTAGTACTGTTGAAATGATATAAGTGATCTTACAATAAAATGTTTTCATTATATGTGGTTTTAGCAAAGGTCCCCCTTCTAAAAGAAGATGTTTTAGGTCAAAAACCATAAAACTGGGTTAAAATTACGTACAAGTTATCTATTTGACTTACGTAGATTTATAACAACATTTTGGCTCAAATATTTGCTTCAATCTATTCCCCTCCGATCCCGAGTAAACCTAGTTATGGGGCTTACAAATAACGGTTTACTTCCACAATTAAATCAAAGTAGGATGTTTCACCAAAGGGCTAATAGAGAGTCCATATTGACTTAAGAAAGGAAAAGAAAACATAGGTTTCATGGAAGGTGTACTAACAATGTGCGAAGGTTCTGGTGCCCGGTACTTCTGACACGGATATTGCTAGAGCAAATATTAGCCCTCTCCAACACATAAAAGGGGGTGGTTTTGTGAGGCTCTTAACGTCCATTTCATACATCGAACGTGAAGGAAGAAGTGACACAAGATAGGGGCTCATTCGAAAAAAACGTTAACATGTCGACACGATACTTCTGTGGGAATGTAGGGGTTGTAGTTAAGAATGTTAAAATAAAATTCTGATGTTACTGTTATGAAATGTTGGCACATTATTTTTTTTAGATACAATAATATTTTTCAGACAATGCCAGTTTTTACTCATTTTCTTGTCAATTTAATCATTAAAGATAATATTGACAAATCTCAAATGAAATTCGAAACAAAAGGGTAACGGTCTTATCTTCGACTTGAACCTGGGACCTCTCGGTATATCCGGGACCAGCGCTCTACTAACTAAGCTAATGCCACCTTATTGTTTTTGGTCATTTATCGATATCATATTTCAATCTAAGATCTATCATTATCACTTTCAATTAATTCCCATATTTTTTGGTTGCTATCTTTATGTATGAACGCAAGATTTTACCCGAATTTATTTGCAATCTAGATAGTGTCTCGGATACATCTACCAGATTTTTATTTATTTATGTGGAACATCTATTGATTTTTTCTAGATTAATAAATAACCACAACAAGGTTAACTACACACTCCCCATTCCTGCTATGTTTTACGGAACTTTCTTTGTATTATGGCTTTCGGTATTTATTACCTTTCTTTCTACGTTCGTACCATGTATATATGGTGCTAATGACCTATATTGATTTTTTCTGTTACTATCATCTTTTAGTTTTCAGTTGTTGATTCATTTATCTTCCCTCTTTCAAAATGTTTTCTTTTCATCACAATAAGTTGTAAAACAGTGAGTATATTTCGTCATCCACAACATAAACAGGGGAACCTCATGTTGAGCAATATTCCAGAACAGCCAAAAAACTGCTTTTGCCGGAACCATATACATTTTATTTAGATGCTTCGCCAATGAGTAAAAAAATGCTTAAATAAAACCGCATTAGCGAAACATGTAATGAAATATATATGAATTCGGTAAAAAAAACACTAATCAAAATATTTTCTGTCTCTCTTGGAAATTTGCTAAATATGAGATACACCTCTTTGCCTTGTTTTTTTTTTATATGAATACCGCACAAGAGTCCCAACTGATCCCAACCGCCTGGAGCCAGTAAGACTATGGCATTCCAAATTGGGGAATGTTGTGAGGCTGAAGGTATTGGGATGGGAAGGAGAAGGGGAAGAGGAAGGTGGTAAAATATCTGACTATTCAGATCTGATCACCAAACATGGCTAAAAACCATTTCAAGCAGCGTTTCAATTCTGAATGGTAGTCTTTCACCAGGGCGATACTGAGAGTATCTTCCACCCTGGAACGTGCGCAAATATACTAAATATGATTTTTAATTTAATTAATTGTGAAACAATTCAAATTAATTAAATAAAATTTACTTGCGCACGCCGTGATTTGAACCCGCGACCTTCGGATTCGTAGTCGAGAGCCTTACCCCCACCATGGAGGCCGCTGTGGGCGACGATTTATTAAACGATACACTGCCAAACTGTAAAATGATCTGGTAAATTGGTACAATTCGCAGACTGCTTAATGTGAAACAAAAATAATTTTATAAAATATATTATTTTAAATCTTCATGCTTCACGAACAAGTGTTATTTACTTAGTCATAAACTAACAGTAAAATATTTTTCTAATATAATAAAAACAATGTTATAAATTAATTTAATATTGAATCATTATTTTTACGCGTACCCCCTTAACTAATATTTTATTTTTACTTTAAATAAGGGAAGGAAACAAATTACATTGGAAGATGTATATTAAGTAAATTGACATCTACGAGTATGTCACTCATTCGTACGATAAAATTCTTCAGAGAGATATGCACAGTATTAAGTACATCCAATTTTCAATACTTCTATAATCAAAACTATACACGTCAAATCCATCATCATAGCAAGGTATCTCCTCGTGTGAACATTTTAACTATTTCTAGTTGACAACTGTAGCCTTCTTCAGTCGTTCCATTTCCATGGTTTTCACTTATTGATTTCATTCTACTACTTTCTACGTTTTGGTTCTATCTTCTCAATGATCTCATTCCAGAGATCCCCCTATCAAAAACGTCTTAATATTGATAAACAAATTTCATAGTGTTTCTAATATCTACTTCGCACAAGATACTCTACGCATTACACGTTCAAGGAGGCTGTTTAACATTAAAATCAATAGTACGTAATTAGCCTAGATGTCTAATTAGACTCTTAATGCATGATAATTTGGAATCATGAGATAGTTAATAGAACGGATATCAGGCTGGTGCCTGTTTCTTCTGTTTCATTATAGCACTAACAGCGCCATTAGCCCTAGACTGTACAGACTTAAAATCCAAACAGCGCTCCTACCATTACCCACAAGTAACAAGAAAAACTAATAAAAGAACCTTATTGGAACATTAATATCCTTTTTAAAGTAAACGGCTTATTAAAGTCTTAATTGGATGTGCTTCGTTAGAGACTCTTTCCGCGCTACTTTATTTCTACGTTTCTAGCAAAGAACTTTTGATAAATATTATTTAATGTGTTTTATTCAGTGTTCTATGAGTGCGAGTTGAGAAAAAGCAAATTCTCAGCCACAATCAATTAAAGCTGAAGAAGTTTTCACAGATTTATTTTGGGTTTTTTGATTTATAGAGGAGAGCAATGGAAATTGAAGCGTTAATCAATATGTACAAATTTCAAGTATAATATAAGAGATAAGCAAAAATGAATTGATTTAATTTCTAGAAATTGAATTGTCAACTTTTATGTAGGACCGTTTAGTTATCAAAATCACCTCGAGGACGCTTAATATTTTGTTAAAGTTTGTAGCTCCTTTTAGAAAGATATGTTTTTAGATGTTGTCTACCAAGCTGTCCAAGCAGGATGATAACTTACTTCTTAAACTATAAATCAGAATCCCATATGCCATAGTATAAACTTTCGTAAGGTGTCTCTTTTGGCGGTTCAACGACTTTATGAAATTAACACCTCTTGTTCAGGCAGAAGTTTCCTTCACGAACCAGCCTACTTAGAACTATTCATTTAACTCTCAAGGAATAATATAAGGCGTCAAATTGTTTGTTCTACATAATTCAACTGACCAATGTTCTTAAAGTATTTCTAAAACATTGTGATGGAAATTGAGCAATAGCTAGTATAATTAGAACTCTTTAATATAACTGGCTAAAATCAACGTCAATTCGCATCGTTCATTTTATATTTGAAAAAGCTGGGTACTGTCACAGGAGCATCTTCCTTTTTTATTTAATTTTAGAAGAGAAAAAAATACAATTCAAAAAGTCCCGATAAACTACTTTTTTGTAGTTTGTCTAACGGGAGCTTGTTATTTGAAACATAAAATTTACAGACAAAGTTACAAAATATGTAAAATAAAAACATAAAACACATGTAACAAGTTTAAAACATAAATGTTTATCAAGAATATTACTCTAAAATATTTCTACAAAAATATATAAAAAAAAATAATAAAATAAAAATATTAACGAAAGCAATAAATCGTAAATAAAATAATATTTCCCTACTTCTAATACAAATAGCTTCTCTCAGCTCGCCAAGTTTTCAATGTGTTTATTAATGATTTAGTTTTAAAACAGTTTTTTTATTATTTCAGCGGGTAACATATTTATACAACTAGGAATCATGTGATCTAAAGTTATTTGTCCATATTTGTTTTTATGCTTAGGTAACATTAATCCTTCATTAAAATTGAGACGAGTATTGTAAGTGTGCTCTAGTCTATTTGTATTAAATACAGGGTTATTAATGTGCTGAAATATAATTTTGTAAGAATTTTGAGACTCTGATGGAGTAATGGGAGTCTAGAGACTAGAGATCCAGAGCTAGAAGTAGTAGTAATGTCTAGGTCTGGAGTAGTGTGTCTAGCGTCTAGATTGCAAGAGGAGCCTGCTGGCTGAAGCTAATGCCAGCGGAAATACATCGGTCAACCGCCACTGAGACCGGCCAACATCCTTGGATATTCCTACCCCCTTATCAGCCGGGTTAGCTTAGTTAGTGTAGACAGAGGCGGAGCGAAGCGACGCAAGCATGCCACGAGCTATACAGTACAGCCTAATTTTTGAACCGATACCAAACCAAAAATGTAGTACTTAAAAAAAACCATTTCTGTTGAAAATATATTCGGCTGTGTTTGCGAAAAAACTCTCATGTTTTCTGAAAATTACTTTTTTGTGTAAATGTTATCTTGCTCACCCGTAAAACGTCACGAATAAAGAAATCAAACCACATAAATTTAATTCCTAGCAAAAATTCTACAACAATTTTTTAAGGGATATCCCAAATACAAATGCAGGAAAAATGACTTAACCTACATATATGCTACAATAATTATTGAATCACGTTTCAATATCATTAATTCATAAAACTCTAAAATGTTAACCATCAGCCCTTTTGTAACTACTCTCGAAACATTTTTTGCTTCTCCTGTACAATTTTGCTTTTAAGGGTTACTAGATTTTTTGTTAACACAGAAATTGTATATATTCTTATATCTAAATCGTTAATAACGTGCTGATGATACAGTAGGCATGAAATTCGAAAAAACCTTGAAAACTCATTGCAGGTTTCGAAGAATACGTCGATTTTGACATCCACCGTGTTCAGATAGCAGGCCGCGCTCTTCACGGGTGAATTCGCATTTTACATATAATTTTCAGTTTTAAAAATAATGTTAATACATTACAAAAAGCGCGATATTTCACTCTAAAAACTAATTTGATGTTTTCCTCGTTTTGTCACACGTAACTCAGTAACTCAAAAGATATAATTTAAGAGACATGATATACTTAAGATACATAATTCTAGTAAAAAATGATCGGTCATTGGCTGAGTTGGCATCGCGTCTGGGTCTTACACAGGCATCGTGAGTTCAATTTCTCGACTGGCTCCATCACGATACAAACAACATCTCCCGCTTACTGTGATGGTAGTAGGAGTTTTTCAAATATTGTTTGGTTATTAATAAAAAATGAAGTGTCAGTAATTCATTAAGAATAAAGTAGTTTGTCTAACGGGAGCTTGTTGTTTAAAACTTAAAATTAAAGACGAGGTTACAAAATATGTATATATGTTGTTTCTATATAAAATAAAAACATTAATATTTCTCAAGAATCTTACTGTAAAATATTTAAAAAAAAGTTGATTTATTTAGTTACAGTGGGACTAAGGCAATCTTTATTCTAGAATTTTATGTCACGCAGAAAAATCTCCGTGCACTCAGAAAGTGTGTTTTATTTATAATATAAGCTATTGGTCCTATACATAAATAAAAATGTTGTGAGGTGAAAGAAAATGGGGAGCATAAGAGAAAAAAGACAGGGGAAGCAGGTTTAGGAACGAGAACTATTCTAAGGAATCTCCAGAAATTTTTATCACCCGCTTACGACCGTGACACAAAAATAGGTACTTACATATCCATTTTAGAAATGCAATAAAAAATTATGTATAATGCTGACGTCAGTAGCCTGCTGGCTAATATCGTTGCCCCACTGACACAGCTGATGAGGTCGGTCTCTGTTGAACTCTGCAGTCACGTTGGCAATAATAGAAATTATCCAAAAGTCTATTGTCTTCTGTTGAACTGACGTGCTAGAAACAACGGAACAGACGAGCTCTGCGTTTGAGAAGTGCGCGCGTTATGGTCGTTTCTTGATTTCAATAAATTAGGTGCAATGTCGTTATAAAGGTAGCACTACTACACATTTGTTGGTTCTACTTTATTGAACTCTTCACGGAGAATCAGAGGTGGAATTTATAGTACTTTTCCATTATGAAATGTTTGACTTTGTTGAAAATGTTTTGTTTCAGTAATTTGATTTGATAGACGGACCGTTAGATTTGGTTTTACGATCGATGCAGTCAAGATTACTGCAGATTAAAAATATAAAGGAAATGAAATAATGTACAAGAGTTTGTTCCCTTTAAAAAGTTCTCAAGTACCTCCTAAATCCCCCCCTGTCCGTGGGTCGGTCGGTTTGTTGGATGAAGTAGATATAGCGAGTAGGTAGGTAGGTAGGTTAGGTATACCCTTGTTGTTATTCTACCGAAGTTTGTATTGCACGGGAAATAGTGGGAAGCCCGAGAGAGTTGCGGTCGTCGCAGCCAGACCTCCTCCCCAATATATCTTCCCGCTCGAGTTATAATAATGTGATGGATATGAACTTTCCTTGTAACCTACCTGTTCTCAATTTACAATCAAATTGATATTCAGATACCGTCTGAAATTTTATAGTAGATAAAAAATGAGAAATAATTTAAAACGTTTCAAATGACAACACCAATATGGCTCATACCAAGATTATTGTGTGTTTAAAAAGGGACTATGGTCCAAGTGCATTTTTTACTTTCACCAAATGGTACCCAGATTGGAATGATATTTTCCGAAGGAGATGAATCGAGACAGTTTTATGTAAAAAAATTAATTATTATTTAATGTAGATTTAAATAAAAAATGTTTTTGTTTTAAGCCACTTTATTTTTATACATATTTATGCATTCGACCGGTTTCAGTTGGACTCAACCTTCTTCAGGAATGTACACATATAAACTAAAATTAAAATACAGAGATATCATAATGGAGACAGAGAAAGTGAGGAAAAGAGACAGCACGATAGATAGAGGGGGAGGGGAGGGGAAGAAAGGGAACATCCTTAAAATCGGACTTTGGGTTAAATCTAATTGTTTATTTAAAATTTGGCATATATTATTTTTATTTGATTTTGATATTTCTAATGCTTCTAAGTTATTAAGGCGCAAGCCTATACTATTTTTATGTATTAATTGTACTCCTGTACTTTTATCAAAATTATGGTTAGTACTAATTAAATGTTCGGCGAATTCTGAAAAACCTATACTTGTTAAGCATCTAATACGTTCTTTGACTCTAATGTTTCTCGCGGTTTTACCTATATAAATTGCCGGGCAATCGTTACAATTTAGTTTATAGATGCCAGAATGGCTTAATGTATCTTCTTTGTCTTTACAATTAATTAAAAGTTTGCCTAAATTATTATTGGTATAAAAAGCTGGTTTTATTTCTGATGGGAGTTTTGATGTGCACAAGGAAGAAAATTCACTAATATCCAAAATTCTGCGCCATTTGGGAGTTAAGTTATTATTATTATTAGATTGTAGATCATTATAGACATATTTATTTCTTGAAATACGGCGAAGTTTTTTTGATAAGATTTTGTCAATTATATTATGGTCGTATCCGTTATTATTAGCTATTAATTTAATTGTAGAGAGTTCATTAGAGAAATTATTATAAGATAGTGGGATGGTGACTAGACGGTGAATCATGCTGTGGAAAGCGGAGTGTTTATGTGACATAGGATGGAAAAAACATTTTTTATTTAAATTATAATGTCAAGCCACAAAGTGATTGCTTCCTTCGATAAATTATTATTTAATGCTTTGCAATTTGTGGTATTTCTTAAATTTACGTACGAAATAACCATGTATTAGATGTCAGATAAATAAATAAAAACAAAATAAATTTAAAAATAAAAAAATGACAAAAATTTTGTTCCACTTTATTAAATGTCTACATTTTATTGCTAAGCTATACCAATACTAATTTAATCTATTTAAAAAATTATAATAAATTTGTTAAAAATATGATTAGGTTATTTCGAAATGCATAGCGTACCGAATGACCGGAAATAAATTATAACCTGCCATTTAGTATCCTGAATAAAATTGTTCTCTGAGATAAGAAACCAGAGAACAATTTTATTTACAGAGTATACTCGATTCAAATTCTACTTATAATTCGAGTTGTTTCTCAATCATAAAAGAATAATAAGTACCTGTCTTAAGCGCAAACATCACATCAAATACTTTACTGTTACCTTCGATCCAAATTTAAGGATCAGATCCCATACAAATATCATTAAAAAAAGCGAATAAATTGCTTGTATTTGTAATAAAAATAGGTAATAATAATAGAAATAGGCAGAGGTATTTTAATGTAATGCATTCTAAAAGTGACAATAACTCACAACAAATAAATAACAACATGTAATATAAGACATTAATTAACAATCAGCCCTCAAAAATACACACATTGAATCTGCTAACGTAAGAAATACTACGAATGATTAATATGTAAATTTTATACGGGTCATTAAGAAAATGTGTTAGGTTTCACGAGAAAAAAAAAACTGTAGTCTTTTATATTCTATATGAAATACGTACTGGAATTTTAGGTAAAACGTTCAAAATCGCCTTCACTAGTTCTCAAACTGCAAGAATTTTCAGATATTTTGATATGTACGACTATTTCATAGAATTTAAAAGATAACCTTTTGAGGATTTTTGTCTTTTGAAACCTTATAGATTTTCCAAATTACCCGTATAGAATTTACATAGTGGCAGTCATGGTGGTATTCTTGGTTTGACTTAGTCTGTGCCATAAGCTTTCCATGATATTGTTATTATTATTACTGTTATATATGATTTTTAATTTAAACATTTTTAATATGCCCTCTTGAATAATCCTTTTTAGGTTTTTTAATTTATTTTTTTTAATTTCTTAATTTTTATTTTGTAACTTTACATTTACACTGTTTAAACTTTGTATTCAAAATTTACTTTATATGTTTTACACTTTTATTTATGTATTTTAAAGTATTTTATCTCATTTATATAAATATTGAACTTTTGAAAAATATTGTAACCTTGTTTAATTATTAATTATGTATCTTTTTTTGAATAAATTAAATTTAAAAAAAATATATATATATACATCTATATATTTATTTTATTACCCGTCTCAGAACAGACATCGTCTAGTGAGATGGGTAAAGTACATGTAAATGTTTAAATTTTATGCCAATAAACGCCCGGGTTGCCGGCAATGAAATGAAATAAAAAAATGCAGTGCTCTGAAAAAGTTTACTCGTCCCTCCAGGAACATTTCCATTCCGCTACAGTATCTCGGTAGGCAGAATATTTGGAGATTTGCATTATTGTAGGTGCTTATGCCATAATGATGCGGTGTAGTCTGACGATAGTTCTAACGCATACAGAGATGTACAGAATGCGTTGACTTGTATTATTTTGACGTTTGTGGTGCAAAAGCGAAAACGTCTTGATAGTATTCCTGTTCTAACGGATGTCGCTCTTTTGTATTTCTCCATATTTTCAATGTCCTACAGGTCATCCGTGACATTATGTCACAAGTATCTTACGCTACGAACAACGTCCATTTTCCTTCCGTTTAGCCATATAGAGGTTGTTTGCATAAGTTCGTTTTTACTGATTAAATAAAATACAATTTTTAACTATGTTCCACTTAAATTTTTGACCGTGACCGGTTTCAGCTTGTGATGGCTATCTTCAAACCGGTAACATTAATGCTTAAACTATGATTTATATATAATTTAGGGTGTCAGGGGTAACAAACCACGATTTTACTTAAATTATATTTTTCAGTATTGTTATAGCACGATTTTACAAAACTTGACTTATATGTTGTTGAATTTATTCATAATATTATTTTATGTATCAATCTGGTTTCAAAAATTATTTTTAAGATTGGTTACAGTTGTTTTTATTGTAAAGATGATTTTGAATTATTTATTTAATAAAAGGTTGGCTTTTACATTTGAAAACCATTTTTTTTTAATAGACCTGTTATCCGTGGCTAATACTAAATATTCAATTTTATTTTTTGTAACTTATTGAAGTTTGTAAACCTCATTGTAATATTTTAATCATTGAAGAAGATAATATTAACATATCCCAAATGAACCACGAAACCGAAAAAACAACAGAAATCAAAAAGATTTCAGTCGCATATGGGACTCGAACCCAGGACCTCTACCTATCCGGGGTAACCGCTTAACCAACTTAGCTAATGAGACCAGTACAATTTACGCCATTTACACCGATATCATACTTCATGTTCAAGATTTATTAAGAATTACTTAGAATGACGTAATTTGCTTTCTGCCAATCAATAATACAATATGGCATTGTAGGATGGGGTGGAACTTATAAAAATCACACGCAACTTCTTTACATAACACAAAAATTAATAATAAAAACAATTCTAAACAAGCCATACACATGCTCGTCAGATCTTCTATTTAAAGAATTCAAAGTCAGAAAATTAAAAGAATTATATTTCTATCATGTAACTTTGCAAATTTATAAAGATAATATTCTAAACAAAACAGCACCATTTAAAAATAATAGAAACCTTAGACAAACATCATTTCTTCCAATTCCAAAATGCAAAAAAACAATGGGACAATTTAATTATAAATATCTTGGAGTTAAATTTTTTAATTCATCACCAGAAAAAAATAGAAACATTAATAATGATTTAAAAAAATTTAAAACACAACTTAAAAAACACACTGAAAATATACACTGAATAATATAACATAGAAATAAACAAAGAACAAAAAAATAACACACCCCCATACACACAAGCTCAGCTTAATTATAGGGGTACATCTTATATAAATATTGAACTTTTGAAAAATATTGTAACCTTGTTTAATTATTAATTATGTATCCTTTTTTGAATAAATTAAATTAAAAAAAAAAAAAAAAAAATTATCCTCCATTTTTTATCTACCATTCTGTTGTTTTTTCGGTTTCGTGGTTCATTTGGGATATGTTAATATTATCTTCTTCAATGATTAAAAAAAAAACTAATACTAAATGTTTATACCAGGTTGACACACGCCGAGTAAACGCGCGAGTCATTGAATACAACGACGTTCTATTTACTCCCTAGGCCGAGTGACCGCCCTCCTCTGTTTGGAAGAGCTAGTACCAACCTGACAATATCCTCAGCATCCAAGACTATCATTACATCACATGGGAGCCCGTATAATAGGATATATAGTATATTTTGGAGGTTGAAATATTCCATTCTTACGGAAAACTGTAACTACCATTCATTTGCTTATGCGCAATTACTCTTAAGAGGAATGCTTCATTATGTTACTTTTAAAACCCGTCAAATTTTTGTTTCGTTCAAATAATATCCGAACAAGAACGCACTTAACAGAAAAACTCCTGCAATATCACAGACGATTTAGCTGATGCTGCATTGGGAGTCGTCATTTTCATTATTGATAAGAGACGGTAGGCTTAGCTCCTGTAATCACTCGAGCCATGTGCTATATCCCATGTTTTACAGTATTCTCTTGGCAATAGCCCAACCCTTTTAATAAAATTCACAAGGTTTGTCATTGAGCAGGCATTCAGCCTGGTGACCTATGACCCCTGGTTCCACAACAAGTCTTTATAGGTATTTGTGCCGTCTTAGCATCAAGGCGAGATACTGACAGCCTAGGTGAATGGGAGTTTCTTCATTCTTACTTCATGTGAAAGTTTATCAGACTTTTTAAAATACGTATTGAATTTCTTGAACAGATTATCGATTCCATTGGCTGACTGTGACCTGGGAGTCGAAAGGTCATATAAAATTGAGTACATCAGTTTTATTTTACATTGGTTAAGATCAGAGACTCCTAAACTTATTCATCTCACCGCCCACTTTTAGAGTAAATTTCTCATCAGCGCCCCCCACCCCTATTTCTTACGCGATAATAACATGAACTCAATATATAAATACTATGACCGAAAGATAATAACTCCCATTTTCGCGATCACTCCAATTTCTCCATTATGATAGATTTATGCCCTTAATAAATACACCTCTGAGGAGAATGTGTGGTAAAATTACTTATGATCGTGAGACAAATGTTGAGATTCGCAAAGAATGCAAGGCTGATGAAAGCGTGATGAGTAAGATTAAGACAGGAACGCTTATCCGCTAATCCAATCCATAGAATTGATCTTTTTTGTCATGTTTCCGTTTTGGCAGGTTTTTATAGGCAGTTTTGTGATGGTTATCAAAATAAAGACTAATCCAAATTTTCAGGTTGATCGATCCCATATTGACATAAAACGGATAAATATTCCTGCCACAACCAATGCACTAACTCCATAGGATTGATAATTTATTGTCAAGATTCCGTTTTGGCTGGTTTTTCATGATGTTTTGTGAAGTTCTTCAAAATAAAGTCAAATCCAAAATTTAAATTAGATCGATCCACAGTGACCGAGAAAACGAATAAATATTCTTGCCCCAACCCACGCATTACCTCCATAGAATTGAATTTTTTTTTTTTAAATTTTCCCATTTTTTTCTCTGTTTTTTATGAAGGTCATCAGCGTAAAGTCAATTCCAAAATTTCAGACCGATCGATCCCATAGTGTCAGAAAAATTATAATTATTCATGCCCCAACCCATGCATTTCCTTCATAGAATTGATAATTTTTTGTCGAGTTTTCGTTTCGCCTGATTTATTTATGTAGTTTTGTGCATGTCATCAAAATAAAGTCTAATCCAAAATTTTATATCGATCGATCCCATGGTGACTGAGAGAACGGATAAATATTCCTGCCCCAACTCATGAATTACCTCCGTAGAATTGTTATGTAAGTGGGGTCGAATATGAGTATATTATTCATTTCACTGGTAGATTGATTGATTACATCGGCAAGAGAATTTTCATCAGTTGATGTCTTATTTAAAATTTGTGATTGTAGGTTTTTACCGATATTACAAAAATATTCATTTATGTGTTTGATTGGATGGTCTTTTAGGGATATTTATTTTCCGTTGATGTTTAATTTATTGATTGATGATATTGGATGATCGGTGTTAGATATTTCTCTGAAAATGTGCTGTTTTTTTTTGCTATTACCAGCTATGGATAGTTTCTATTTATGGCAGTTTTCTTTTGTAGTTTTAATGAGATTATTACATATATTTCTGTATTTTTTATAAAATATTTGGGCTTGTGTATCCGGATTAATAATTCAGTTTTTGTGGAGCTTGTCCCTTTTTTTAATCCAAAAAATTAGGCCATCTGTTATCCATAGTTTAAGGTTTTTATTTTTTTGAATTTTTCAAAGGGGATTCCTCGGTGACATCCTCGATATGTTGCAAAAGGGTTTCAGAAAGCGTATTAAAAGCAAATTTACGTCTGTGGAATTCTTAGAGGAATTAATAAAATAATATTTAATTCATTTAATAATAATGACTTCACAAAGTGAATACCAATCCTTAAAAAATTAAAATTCGGCTTTAAGATGTTTTTATTTATGAAATACCGAATAAATGAGTACTCTAAAGCTCGGGTTTGTTTGTCAGGTGTCTCGGGTTTAACCTTTGTAGGCTTCAAATTATCCATCAACTCCCAAACATTATTTTGCTTAATTAAATCCCGTCGGTTGTGGAAGGAATGTGAAAGTCTTTGGTTTACCGTAAAACGGGAATATTTGATTTGGCTTTAGGTGTCTTAGACGATACCTTTTTAATATTACTCTTCCAATGCTTATTATTTCAATTAAAAATACCTTTAATAATATGCCTTTATTTATTTACATATTTAAAATGTAATTTAGATATTATCATACAGGTAATAATGTCTCTTGGCATATTTATTCCTCACATTATTATTCCTAACCTATGTCGTAGGATTTTTCTTTGAAGTGTTCTGTATTTGAGACAACCTGTAAATGATATCTGTTACAAAACAATATTTTTTATTCA
Source organism: Halesus radiatus (assembly GCA_022606495.2). Classification (NCBI taxonomy): domain Eukaryota; kingdom Metazoa; phylum Arthropoda; class Insecta; order Trichoptera; family Limnephilidae; genus Halesus; species Halesus radiatus. The sequence continues at coordinate 183,052 of JAHDVE020004103.1, forward strand.
GAAGTACCTCTGCTTTCTACCCGGATAACGATTAATAATGTTCTTATTCGTAATAGTGGTTTAAACAAAACATGTCTTAATCATTTCATTAAAACATATATTCATACGCTTTTAAAAATACTTAATAATTTCATAGACATCCCAAATTTTAAGTGCTATAAATAACCGTATCCCAGTTAGATCTACTCGACTCCGCCATCTTATCCACTTGGTCAAACACAGCACTAACTCATAACTTCATATAACTAACCACTAGCGCCTCTTCGCGGAACTGCCGTCACCTATACAGACATATTAGACATATTTCAAACCCCCCGTCCTGCATCAAAGTAAATATATTTAGTTCTGTGTGTATCTGATATGTATTTCTGTAAAATGAAGTCTCTACTGTTTTTTTGTAATGTTAAGTAATATGAATGTACTTACTCTCATTCCATCCTATTATTTTACGACATGCATTATATTTGTAAAAGCCTGACGGGTATCCAATATTTATAAATACACTAGCTGATGTGTACTCGGCCTTGCTCGGGTACAATAACTGATTTGACAGTGAAAGTGACTATCTCCAGATAAAGAAACATTGATTAGAATATTTTATTTCATTCGAAGTGTTTATTTTTTCAAAATATATTTAAATCATAAAGTTCGTAAGTAGGTACCTACTAGTGTTTACCATTTTGAAAATATTCTATCCAAAAAACCTTCTTCTTTTGAATATGCAATCTGTGGCTAACCACAGTGTTATATCTATGGGCTGACCTAAATAAAACATGGCGGGTTCAATGTTTTTCTTACTAATTTTAAAACGTTATAGCAACAGTTTTACATATTTTATTCAAACTACTCTCTTAACCTTCCCGGCACTAATAAGAACAAACTGTGATATTTTCAGCGAAACCGGTTCAGTAATTTTTGAGAAAATCGAGGAAAAACAAACAAACTAACTTACATTGATTTTTATATAAATAGTTACATTATTATCTGTAAAAAAATAGTTTTTTTCTAACAACAATAATTATAAATAGTTGTCAATGTTGATTGTTTAACCATAATGATGCAAGATTTACCTATTTTAATATAGTACATATAAATGTATGATAAACTATTATAGTGTAAACTGGTGGCCTCCCCAAAATAAGTTCAATAACATCATCTTTGACAGCATAAAAGTTTCGTAGAAGCCGTTATATTTAAAAACACATTAAAGAAACCCACGAATTCAGCAAACGAGAGACACTACTACAGCTATTTCAACGAGGAATAACCGTTTAATTTTAATCCATAAGAGTTCCTGAAATTTGAACTTCACTGAAGCTGAACACTTAAACTAAAAACATTCACTCCAGCTCATCTGTAGCATTCTGAAAGCCGACGCCAATAGAGTAAGTACTAATGTTAATTTAATGAAGAATTATGCTTCCCTACCTTTCCGCTCGGTTCTACTCAAAAGCGCGCGGTAATCTACTTTTACAGGTCTAATTTAGTACCGTTTACTGCCTTGAGGTGAGGTAGTACCCAGCCCCAGTCCCAGTCCCAGTCCCAGTCCCAGTACTCAACACTCGGATTAGTGGAGTTTCAGTGATATTGATGAACATCGTAATTTCACTTTCGTTTCTCCAACCTTAGCCCGTTCCCAACCTTCGGGTATTAAATCTTTTGGAAGTCGCTGAACGATTTTCATAGAACTGCGCTTTAAAGTTTTATAGTATAAATACATTTAACCTATATTATTCAAGATAAATAAATCTTTTATATTTTAAACAGATAACTGTTATTATTAATAAGAATAACTTTGTTTACATCACTTACTTTAATATATAAATATCAACATGCTTCGAAAGCAAAGTTTTCCTCATCAGGATACACAGTATACTAAAAATAATTACAAGTATAGAGAAATTCAATATTTTATCCTGATGAGGAAAGCTTCGCTTTCGAAACATGTTGATATTTATGCAATGAAAAAACGTGGTGTAAACAAAGTAATTTATATTAATGTATTAATATTGACGCCACAAAGTGACTACAAATCTTTTGAATAGATTTAACTGTTATATTAACTAGATTAAAGGTATCTTAACTACGAATGTAAATATAAAAAAAAGTTTTATGCGAACTTCTGGTCAATAATTTCAATCTATTCAAGACTCCTTACAATACAAAGACAATGAGAAAACGATGAGCCGTGAGAAAAGAAAAACGAGACGGTTTATGAATGTGAATGAAGCAAGGGGTATGTGAGAAGACCGATATCTATGGCGGTCCTACGAAATGGCGTGATGATTAGTTAGTTACGTTAAAAAAAAAAGTTCAATTTATTGAAATAACTTATTGAAGCTTATAAACGTCATTTTAATATTTAATTATTGAAGAAGATAATATTAACAAACCTCAAATGAAATATGAAACAGAAAAAAAAGATAATAAAAAGGTGTCAGTTGCCTCTGGGAATCGACAACGCTCTAGCCATTGAGCTAGTGAGACCTTATTTTACATCATTTTGATCCATATCATAACTTCAATTTTAAGACCTACAAATATTATCTCAATTATTTCCCATATTATTGCCTGCTATATTTTTCTATGATTGCTTACCCGAATACATTCGAAATCTGGATAGCGTCTTGGATATACCCATCGAATGTTTATTTTTATAAATAAAATGTAATTACCGCACAGGAGTCTCAATTGCTTAAAGCCAGTGACACTATGGTATTCCCAAACTGCGATAAGTTGTGAATTTGGAAGAAAATAGGAAGAGGTAGGAGATGGGAAAAAGAAAAGTTCGGAAATCCCAGGCTTTTCGGATGTAGTCACTAAACACAGCTTAAGCCATTTCAAGCATCGCCAAATCCTCGATTCTGCATGTTGATTTTTCTCCAGGGCTATACTGAGAGTGTCTACGACTCTGGAAAGTGACGTTAATATACTACATATTATTTTGTGAATTAATATGTAAAATATATTTTTTTTATTTATTGCCACATGTAAGGTTTCGAACTCGTGACCTCTGGATTCTGAGCCAAGAAGCTTCCCGTTCTGCCACGCGAGTCGTCATTCATGAATAATTTCAGGTTTTAAAATAGTTTCACAACTTAATTTTTGCTTTCGTAAATATTAAATATAGTTTATTTTACACTAATTTATTTTACCTTTTCTTTATCAGATTTGGAACATGAGATATGAGATTGCAAGAAAAAAATTATCTTTCTAACCATACAGTCGTTTTTTTTTAGCTACGTTATCTACGTAGAAGCATTTATTTGATCCGTGGATATTGGGCCAACACCAGGTAAAAACTGACGTATGGGCTGTTTTTTGTTCTATGGAACGTGTCGAAATCTCATAGACATTCCTAGCAAATTGTTTTGATCGCTTTCGGCTCGGTGAATCCTCTCAAAGATCAAAAGCTTTGAAAACATTTAGAAATGAGCACTTAAATTAGTTTGTTGCGTAATTTATTTTAAATCACGTTTGTAATGTTAAAAAAACGTTTAAACTGTTTAAAAACAAAAATTAATATAAATCAATTTTAATGTTTTATTAAGTTCTCCATGTATTTTAGTTTTTTTTTATTATTGTGACAGCTGTAAAATTTACTCGGAGAATTAGAAATTAATAAACGAACGAATGATCCCAATAAAATATTAATTAATAAAGTAAGGAAAATTATTTATACCCCACCACTCAGTATTTTCACAAGATCTAAACAATATGACACAAGTCAATAGCTTTCTTGTCATTATAAATCAATTAAAAAAACCTTGCGTTCATGCGGGGGAAAACAGATTCAAAATGTAAATACCTCACAGAATGGAGAACCCATTATCGCATTTGGTTTCGCAGTGAATCGGTTTCACCAGTAATAAATCATTTTAGGTATGATGAAAATTGAAATTGAATATTGTGATATGGGGCAAGCCCCAACCTAGCGCGGAGATGTAATAGTACAGAGACAGTTTAACTCACCTCGAGGCCAGACGCGAGGGCCGATCTCAGGGTTCCACCAGGTTAGCTCAGTTGGTAAGGGCATCACAGCTCTTGTCTCAAAGTCGCAGATCGGCCGCAGCCTCATATGGGAAAAGGTACTTAACTACTAATGAGAAGATGAGTGCTTCCTAGACAAGGTTTATTTTACAGGGAAAACATTTACAGGTAATGCATACGGGGTTCAAAACAAGGGGGCAGTACCTAACCTAATCTGAGTCTCGATAATCTCTCTCTCTGGTGAATCTTACATCGGGCATGTTATTCAAAGGGCACAGTTACTACAGCACATAAAAGAGGGTGGAACAATCTGCTTAAATGAGTTGGTCAGCGACTAGTGTCACATTCCTTCAGCGTAAAAAGTGTGATGTCTGGGGACTCTGGATCTCACACGTACAACGTCAGGCAGGACACAGCGAGTGCACTGGTCACTGGCTTTAATATTTAGGTTAATGCAAAGACAACGAGTCTACAATGTACATGATGCAATGGCGGCAAGATGACGCCAGAAACTAAGCAGTGTCGCCGCGCCCGAAGGGCACGCCGAACCACCTCACTGCTCGGCTGCCGGAAACTGAAAGAGCGCGAGATGGCGGGTCGCCTTCGTACTCGCGGGCTTTCATGTAGCAAGTCACGTAGGCCACTTATAAACAAAGTGGCGCCGTTGTGTCAAATGCCAGGATCACTCCTGGCATATCTTCGAGAAAGTTCTAGTAATTTCCTTTTAAACGCCTAGATTCTACTATTAAATTGTAGCTGATCTTGTTACATAACAAGGGGTAAATAGAATCATATAAATAAGTCGCCTCAACGTGGCCTAACCAGAGTTATAAAATGGTCCTGAACGCCGAAACACCCGCCACAATAATAAAAAAAAACTTCCAAACTTAATAATAATACGTTTAAATTTTGATTTACATTAAATTTAAATAAATCTTTGGAGATTTGGAGAAACAACTTCTATATCGACTTAAATCTGCTACAACTTTAAAATTAGTAATAATGAAATGAGTATGCCCATTGGAATCAGGTATCTAAATAATGTATTCATTATTACAGCAAAACCAGGAAAGAAGACTTATAAAAACTTACCCATGAGATATTCCCGACAGACGAGCTGTTGATAGAAAAGGATTTACCGAATTTAGTCTTGTAATCTCACACAAAAAATGTTTCTCGTCATATTATTAAAAAACAAATATTTCAATTTGAATCCACCCTACAAAAGCCATTAATTGAAAAAGAAAAATTCCCCAAAAAATGTATATGAAAGGGTTATAATATTTTCCATGAAAAAATACCCTAAAATCTTCCCAAGTGTAATAATACATATTGAGTTTTATAAGCTTTGATAAAGGCATGTTATACTTGGCATCCATTTCCATAATGGAGGAATGAAATGACCGTTTCGCCCGCACGTTCAACTTAAAGGGTAAAAAATAAGGTCTTCCTCAAACCGTGAATCGGGGTGTTATTTGTGCCTCAATATTCGCGGGTGAAAGCGGATTATGCTATCGAGGAATTTTACACCCCAGTAAGTCAACAAGTGGTTATATCCTTCCATAACCAGCTTCCATGTGGACAGATGTTATCAAGTGTTTTCGGGTACAAAAAATGACTTTTTCCATGAAGTTTTATCGACATAACTTTTTGTACGCGAATCGTTTTATTATTATGTTATTAACTCGATATCTTTAAAAAATGAGAAAAATTTAAATTCTAACTGTATAACAGTAAACGTTATTCAATTACAATCTTGGCGGGTGGCACTTATAACTGACTAGCTGATGTCTACCCGGCCTTCCTCGGGATTATAATTTTTTTTTTTAGAAAGGCATGCAGTTGTGAATTCTTACTTGTCTTAACTAACTAACTAACCATCACGCCGTTTCTCCGCAGGGGAAGACTCCATCTTAGCATACACTTCTTGCTTCATTCACATTCATACATCGTCTCATACATTCTCTTCTATTATTCCGACTTCTGACATGGCCCGACTCAAGTATTTGATTCACTTGATCGTGCCATGTCTTCCTCGGGCGTCCCCAGCTTCTTCTTCCATTCACATTCGCGTGATACATTCTTCTTACACTCCTTTCTTCGTTCATTCGCTCTACATGCCCAAACCATCTAAGCAACCCTTTCTTAATCTTACTCATTACGCTTACATAAGCCTTGCATTCTTTATGAATTTAAATATTTTTCACACGATCATACATGATTTTACCAAACATTCGTCTCAGTGATCTCATTTCTACGGGATTTCAGTTTACTTTCATCCTTCCTCTGCCAATTCCATGCCTCATTGCCATACATCAGGGTTGGTATAAGCACTGTGGACTGCTAGCTTCGCTTCTTTGGACAACTTTTTGTTTACTTGTCTTTGAATGCCATAATTGATTTGAAAGCGAAAGTAATGCCCTGTGACGAGTATTACTATCTCTATACAAAGAAACATTCATTTGAAAATTTTATTTTATTCCAAAAATTTATTTTTTTCAAAACACATCTAAATAATAATGTTCTTAAGTAGGTACGTACGTATTTTGAAAACACTCTACACAAACAAATCTTCTTCTTTTTAATATGTAATCTGTGACTAACCAGAGTGGTATATCTATGGGCTAACCTCAATACGACACGGCGGGTTTAAAGTTTTCCATACTAATTTCAAAAAGTTATAGTAACGACTACCACAATACGGGCATGTGCGTAGTTTGGTGGTTGAAAAAAAATTTACTCTATTGTATCAAAAACTATTGTATAAATATAAATATAAAATTAAAAAAAAAAAACTGTTTTGATAATGATTTCATTCAAACTACTCTCTAAACTTCCCCGGTAGTAATAAGAAGAAACTGTGCTATTTTAAGTTAAACCGGTTGAGTAATTTTCGAGAAAATCGACACACAGACAAACATTAATTTTTAAATATCAGCGGGGATTTCCTCCAGATTGTAAAGTAGTTACAATCATATTATAAATAAAAGAGTCGGATCTAAATGTTTTTCGTCAATTTGGATGCATTATATGCAATAATAATATCCGCCGTCTTGCTATGAAATGACAGATTCAGTAATAAAAAGAAACCTTTTTTGATATAAATATTGTATACTTAATTGAAAATCTCATTTATTCAATTTAAAACAGTTCTCCATTATATTCTGCATGCAATCGTATTATTGATTAATGCTGGTTTAAAACAATACTTTACTAAATGAATGAGTGAACCAAATTGACAGCCTCCGCGGTCGAGCGGTAAAGTTCCCGACTACGAATCCATAGGTCGCAGATTCAAATGCCGGCGAGCGCAAGTAAATTTTATAATTTCTTCAAATGCTTGGTAACTTTGTGGCATCATTATTAATTATATAAATTGAAAATACACTTTGTATATACCACTTTACTTAAAATATATAAATATTTCTACATGTTTCGATAGCAATGCTATCATCTTCAGGAATAAATGAATACTACTATTATTATTAGTATTATTATTAGTATTCATTTATTCCTGAAGATGATAGCATTGCTATCGAAACATGTAGAAATATTTATATATTTTAAGTAAAGTGGTATATACAAAGTGTATTTTCAATTTATATAACAAGTACATTTTATTTAATTAAATTGTTTTATTTCACAATTAATTCACGTAAAATAATATATAGTATACACCTGGCACGTTCCGGAGTGATAGATACTCACATTATCACCCTGTTGAAAGACCACCATTCAGAATTGAAACGTTGCTTGAAATGGCCTCAAATGTGTTTGATGACCAGATCTCAATTGCCAGGTAATTCTCCACTTTCCCCTTTTCTATCTCCTTTCTCCCCCCATACGCATCGGAATCACTGGCTCTGGTTAGCAGGGAGTAATTGGGACTCTTGTGAGATATTTACATTGATAAAAAACCACCACTTTATATTTTTTGTGGTTATAAGAACATGCAATTAATAATATACTCGTAAATAGGTTTATTTACCGTTTAAAGAGACCTTAAAAAAATTCACTCTTCGCAATGACGCAAACATTCCTCCGATAAATGATTTAATTATTACACAATCTGATATATTCTACGTCGGTCTAGCCGGAGATGATGATCCCAATTGAGATATAAAATTTCTAGAGATGCCTCTATACACAAGGGTAAGAAAACAAAATTGGCGGGGCGAGAGGGAGCATATGCGTGTCACTTTCATTTGATTTGCTTATAAATGCATCTGGACGGCTTGCAGGCAACTCGTATTGTATTTCAAAAGTATTATTATTTACTCTTCACAAAGCAAATCTGCAATCAACAATCAATGCGTTTTTTTCACAATTGAGTGGAATTTATCGAATATCTCCCTTTTTCGGAGCTGAGGTAATACATTTTGAACTAACCCAAAAACACAATTTAAATTTAAAAAACCGCAAATAAATACAAAGCTTCCGCTTATTAATAATAAACTAAATATTTTGCCAAAGTAAATAGTTTGACCCTTGTACAAATGTTTATAATTTGCTTACCGTGGTCAAAATCACACGAACAAATTGGACGTATGCATTCAGAGTTCCGAGTTACGAGTTGATAGTGTTGGTGTCACTAAACTGTCCATGTGTTATATTGAATAAGCCTAAAATAAATCAAATAACGCTTACCTGTGGAATGTAATGCGATAGTTTTGATTATTCTCTTTACCACTTCTATTTTTACAACGTTTGAATGCGCAAGAAACCATAATTATTGTTTTATTCCTCAATATCTTCGAATGATCGCTCGCCGCCAGTCAACACACGAATGACGACGTCATGTATTCAAAAAACGCGTGAACCCCCTGGTGCCGAATTTCGGTTGTCACGTGGTTGCCTCTAGCAGTCGAAATGGTTGGCAAATTTGCCTATTATGACATATCTATTAATGTGTGATAATCCCTCAAAAAATCCATCACTAAATACGGCTAGAATGACAAACTTAAGTACAATACACTTAAATTTAATCCTCCAGAAGGAATGAAATCCTGCCTCAAGTCACAGAATAATTTTATGTCCCATTTCCCAAAACATCGTAATATAAAATTTAAAACATCACAAGTGAATTATCACTTGATAATTCCATTTCGTAAGTATGTTAAAGTAATTAAATTAATTGTTTTATGGTCTCTGAATATAAATAATAACCACATAAAAATCCATAATCAAAAAAGCTTCCATTGCCCTTTTTTCATAAAATAAAGTGCGTCACATTGAACCAAAAATTTACAAACTCTGTCTGCTGGGGTTATTTCCAGAACTAGGCTGTATGTATCGCTCGCAAGGATGAACTCCTTGCGATGAATGGAATATCAGTTTCCAGCATGTGATCGGGGCTTAAATGGGATATTTGACTTGGCCATGTATCCGCTGATATTCAGTACAAAGAGATCGCGATCAAAGTGTCCTCGCCTCCGAACCGAAAAAATCCCCCAGCTTAAAATGAATACCCCATTCCCTCCGATATTAAAATGTATGCATGACGTGCGCTTTATTTTTTGCGTGTTTCGAGGATGTTCATTTTTTGCTTTTGTTTTTTTCGGCGAATTTCAAACAAGGATTGTGTTATCAGGATGTTTTAAATTCTTTACTTAATATAGTTAGATCGCTATTTAATATATTAGTTTCTTTTCGTCATTTCATCCAGTATACTTTGCCGAATAAGGTTATTTAGCATTAGCACAAACCACAAAAAAATAATTTATCGCTGAAGAGGTACACATATAGCAATATGTTATAGGGGTTTCTGTGTTGACAAAATAGGGTATTTTTTTATCTTACCTTGGATAAAATTGATCAAACATTTACAATACGAAATAAATGTTTCAATTTAATGTCTCGTGGAATGTAATCTTCCATAGAACCAATCATATCTGATTAAGTCAAAAAAGGGATGGAAATGACAATCTAGTCTCCTTCTACGGAAGCAATCTTCCCAACAAGCCTTCCATTGATATGCTTGGTGTAAGTCTAAGTGACCTGCTTAGGGGCCCAGCACCAGAACATAAGGGGACTCCATCGAACCCAGAGTTTAATTAGCCTTGCAGAAGCTGAGCGTACTGTATATTTGCCTGCAGATACTTTAATAGTATACAACTGCTGACCCTACGCTCTACCAGTATTTCTATGGAAGATGCTCTGAGGAACTAGCGTAATTGAAATTCTTCGGCAAAATACTACGGAAACAAGCCTAACGCGCACACGACAGATTGAACACAGTTGACTTTCCTCAAATAAGAACGGGTCGTTTTTCCAAAATCAATACCACAAGTTTAACAGCTCGGTTGTGGAACGATTTTCCGGCCTCTGTGATTAAGCCCTCCTACAACATGGGTCTCTCCCCACAGCGTTCTCTGATTCAAGGTGTTATAGGACCGAGGGAAATTATTTTCCTAAGAGTTTCCCTTGTGGAGTAAATGCAAAAAAATATGTATTTCGTTGAACAGATAATCAACTTCATTGGCCTGTTTAGTGCCAACGAATCGAATGGTCTATTGTAAAATAGTGAAAAAAGTTTTTATTCAAATCGGTTTACATTATGCTTCTAGGTATTTTTCGGTCAGTGTCTTTCAACGTTTGAATTATAATGGATTAGTAAATGAATTTAAAATTATTTTATATTCACTACCTTATTAATATACACAAATCAACATGTTTCGAAAGCGAAGTTTTCCTCATCAGGAATATATAGAATACGTGTATTCTGTATATATTGATATGTGTACAATAATAAAGTGGTGAACACAAAATAATTTTAAATTCGTTTATTAATAATGACGCCACAAAGTCAGTATCAACCTTTTGAAGAAATTATATAATGCATTAGATAAAAAAAAGCAAATACATTATAAATAAAACGAATAACTAGAAGGAGTTAAGGGGGGTTTAAGGGCCAGAGGGAGTTATTATTTATTTATTCAAAATAATGATAGTATTATTACGCAATACGATAAACATAATGTTAATTAGAAAAATATTTATTAAATGTTTTATAAATTTACATAGGCTTAGCATTTATCAAAATATAACCAGAAATATTGCTTTTTCTGACCGTCCAATTGTAAGTTTTACAAAATATTTAAAATACGAACATGATTTTTAAAGTGGAGAAAAGTATTTTTAATCCTTTATCGTTGCGTTTTTGTAAATAAACATAACCAAAGATTTGTAATCCGCATTACAAAAAAAAAATTTAAAGTTACGTAATGTTCATGAAAAATTTTAACTACACACTGTTCTTTTTTTTTAAATTAATTAAATCGACAAGTTACAGAAAAACCTTCACAGCATTTCTTAAGGATATTCAAATTTTTAAATGTTTTTGTAAAACATGCGTAGAACGGTCAGAAATGTGTAATATTTCTGATTATATTTTGATAAATGCTAAGCCCATGCAAATTAAAAAAAAAAACGTAATAAATATTTTATTGAAGTTTGTAAACCTCATTGTAATATTTAATCATTGAAGAAGATAATATTAACACATTTCAAATGAACCACGAAACCGAAAAAACAACAGAAAATAAAATTATTTCAGTCGCATCTGGGACTCGAACCCAGGACCTCTACCTATCCGGGGTAACCGCTTAACCAACTTAGCTAATGAGACCAGTTCAATTTACGCCATCTACACCGATATCATACTTCAAGTTCAAGACTTGTTAATATTATCCTCCATTTTTAAATCCCCTATTATTGGCGGCTATCCTTATGATGATCGCAAAGTTCTACCCGAACACAATTGCAATCGGAATAGAGTATCGGATATATCTACCCGATTTTAATTCATATTATACATCTATTGACTTATTTTACAAGTCTGGAAAGAAATATTCAATTTATTTTATTAACTTATTGAAGTACGGTAAAAAAATTGACCAAAGTAAGTCTCCAATTTCTAAATAAATATCAAAAATTAATTTTGATAACAATGCTAAAAAGTAATAAATCTGTTGGATTTTAAAAATGGCCTTTACAAGGCTAACTTGCGGTGAACGTTTTATTTGATAAAAATTATTGTCGATTGATTGCAAGTCAATTCGACGACAATGGTCAAAGCTAGTCCATTAAAAATATTTGAATACGTTCAGAATTACTATTCAAATTTAATTTAAGCGAGTTCATGATTATTATTTTCAGGAAACACATAATTGAAATCAAATATACACGCATTATGAGTGAAACGTGACGTGAATGAACAACACTCACATGACAAATAATAACAATGTTTCCAATACAATAAACTGCATTTCAACCATATCCGTGAGAGCGAATGTCACCGATAAAATTTGGCACAAGATAATCAATAAAATCAAGCAGAGTTAAAAATAATTACATTGCTTTCACAATAAAACCCATTATTTGAAGAAAATTAAAAATTTATACTAACCCCATATTTTCGAAGCAAATTTTCAAATAGTATTATCGTAATATGTTTTTAAAATTACTGTTAACAAAAAAACTAACGATCACAGGATTTACTTAATTTTATTTGCAAGAGTAACTGGTCAAATTTAATTTGGTTATTTTTAAGTTCTGTATTTTATTATTCTGACAGCTGTTTCGGCGTTCAAAGCCATTTCCAAACTCTGGTGAGGCCACACTGAGTGCCAATAATAGTGAATAGCCAATTTTTTTTTTTTTTTGGGTTTTGAAATGATTTTATTTACGTACTTGAAAATTAAATGTGATAATTGAAATTCCCTATTCTACGAGACGCTTACCGTTAAAACCTGCTTTCCCCCTTTATGATGCTAAATTAATTTTATTTGTTTTATAATGATGTAAATACTATTTCAGTCAATTGCCATTTGTTTTATTTCCCCGGTTATGAAAACGAATTGAAGGGAGTTTGGTAAATCGTTGAATTATATTAAGAAATTATGTTTTTCAGGTTTCTTGAAAATACTGACGAGCGAACAACAGTCACTTTTTATTTGTTATTTAATAACGATATTTTTGGATCAATAATTGGTTACTTTGTTTATCTCTAGTTGTTCCAGTAAATTTAATCTTATACCCCTTCTTTTTATATGTCAATGTTTAAGCTCGTTGCCAAGCAGGACGTGATTTTACTCGAGATGGGCTGTGCGTAATCTCTGAACTTACTATCTGAACAGCGCTTTGGTTCATATGACCTTCCGAGTGCTGATCAGGTTACTGGTCTATGAGATGATTATTCTGAATCGACTTATAATACTTTATGGACACTCAACGGACAACTTTCATATAAAGCTTTAATAACATACACTTTAAACCCGGAAACTTTTAAGCCTTTTTCAGCTTTTCAGTTGATTGAATCCGCACTGAATTCCCTTTGAATTGTCACATCGATAAGCACTATCGATCCATTAAGCCCAGCTCATGAAGTTCTTGTATTTTTAGTTAAGTGCTTGCCAAATCACAGCCGGACAGCCGAACCCATTCGGTCCGCTTGAATGATTGCCTGGATCTGGCTCTGCCCTCCTCCGCCAACTAATAGCTAATAGCCCCTGGTTTCCATCGATTACTTTACTTTCGTTGACTCTGTAGTTTGTAGCCGATGGGAAATTTACATGACCAATAAATAGTCATTTGAGGTAGTCATTCCGAAAATTATTGAATATTTTGAATGTTTCGAATTGATAGCATGTTAATAGTAGAGGAATAAGATATAATTTGTGTATTTTGCTTATCGTACCGATAAAAGTTTGCGCCTCCGGGAAACCGGGAAATTTTTCCAACCCATAAAGATTCAAAATTAACCAAAAAAAAACGGAAAAAAGTAACTGTCCTACTCTCTTTACGATACGTAATAAGAAATCTTAAAAAAGTAATGTTTAAGTCATTTTTCTTGTGAAAATACCAAGTAATTAATAAAAAAAAGATCACATACTTTCTTTAGTCCCTTCATATACAGTAGGTTACACTCCAACTAAAACAACCTGTAAACGAAATGCTTTCAATACTAGATTTAAAAAAAAAAACAGTTATCTTTCGGCAGCTGAAAACACTATGCATATCATCGCGTAAATTAATTTAATTTAATTGTAAATTTAATTTAATTTAATTGTAAATTTAATTTAATTCATTTATAAATTTAATTTAGTTTAATTGTAAATTTAAATTAATTTATTTATAAATTAATTTAATTTAATTTATATGTAAATTTAATATAATTTATTGGTAAATTTAATCTAATTTACTACTAAATTTAATTTAATTTATTTTTAAATTTAATTTAATTTATTTTTAAATTTAATTTAATTTATTTTTAAATACAATGTAATTTATTTTTAAATTAAACAAAATTATTTTTAATTTTAATCTAATTTATTTGTAAATTTAATTTAATTAATTTATTGTTCATTATTTTACTTTTTCTATATTATTTTTATATTTTAACTACGACGAGTATGTTTATTTTTATTATTTTTTTTTTTTACTACAGGTATCTTTAAATTATAATAATTTTTTTAATTACAAAATAATACAAGGTGTACTACATATTTTCTCAAAATAGCTTATTTTTTATTACCACGATCCGAAATGGACTGCTTGCGATAAGAGTGGCAAGTAGCGGACAACTTTATTTATTAATTCCGAATATGTAAATTTATAGATGTCAAAGTCTAAGTAAACTATCTATTTATCTATTTAATGAAATACTGAAAGACAGAAAAGCTTCGACCGTGAAAGATGAAGGAAGAATAAATTTATTTTTTAAATATTATTGAAAATAAATTATCTTAAATACGAATATTATATACTTGTTTTGATTGTTGTTCAATACTACGGTTGTGTATGGCTCGCACCACGCTTTGAAATTAGAATGAAAACATTTTGTTGTTATTATTTAATACACTATAACTATGGACGTCATTTGATTTCTAAATGTATATATATCATTTCACATATTAAGAAAATATGGATAGATATATATGGGGTACGATAGAGAGTGGTTAACACTCACAGTATTGCCGTGCCGTAGTTAAAAAGCGCCATTCAGAATCGCCATTCAGAATCGAAACGGCGGTAGAGAAGATTTTTTTCGTGTTTAGTGATTGGATCTAAATAGCCAATAGGCCATCTAATTCCCTCTCATACTCCATTCAGACTTACAACATACCACAGTTGAGAATACCATAGTCCCACTGAATACGGATATTTAGGACTCTTGAGATATTTCCATTAAAAAAAATGGCCTGACAATGATATTCTTAACGTTTGTTATAATAAAATAAAAAAATAACAATGTTTACCCAGCAACCTTCATGGCTTTAAGTTGTTCTCATCCAATACAAATTCACAAGAACATCTTGGCATATCATTTCCCATAGCCCGGAAAAGGTGTCAACATCGGGCACAGCAGAGGCTCATCTCACGTACTCTCTACGCACAAATAGGTTTAATGATTTTTTTCAAAAACACGCTTAAATACATAAATAATATGAAAAATAGAGAGTGACAATATTGAGGATCTCAAACCCATCGGATTTTTACAATTTAAAGCTTCAATTAAGTTCTATGCCACATCAAGAATAATGAAATTTGTTAGGTCGTGTAGATTGGAAAAAAATTGAAGAGTACGATATTGTAAAGAATATCAGACATCACTATTTAAAAACAGATGAGGCAAAAATGACAACATTATACGAGTCAAAAGCCTCAATAATATACACGACTAAAAATAAATAACAACTTAACTATATGAAAATCTATTTATTTATTATATGAACATTTATTATCGGTTGACGTATTGCCCATCTCACTAGGCGTGAAACTCTTGTGTGAAAAATAGATTAATATTACAATTTAAAAAAAAATTCAAAAGTATACTAATTTAAATACATAAAGAATTTAGAAGGTGACAGGTTTATTGGAGGTATCTCACTATTAAATTAATTTTTGTTTTGCGCATTTCTGATATCACTAGGCAGTGATTGAATGGCTTAAGAGGAACAGCTGCGCGGGCTGTTTCATACAAAACTTAATTTTGAATTTGAGGCCTAAATATTCTCATAAAAATAATGATCCTCTTTTTCTTAAAAAAGTATAGCAAATATCTAGTACGGATTAAAAGTAATTAATTTATTTTTGTTTTACATTATGAAATATAGGCCATTAAAGGAATTGATTTTTCGCGATTTTAGAGGCAGCTTTAACAATTATTTCCGGCTTTTAAAATATAATGAATTACAAAATATTATATATTTTAAAAATATTAAAATAAGCATTATGGTGGACAATAAACTAAATTAAAAACGACCAATTTACGTTGGAACACAAATTTTCCGTACAAAATTTAAAATATCTACCCGAAAAGAATGTGTTTTTTTTTTAAATGTCTAGTTTTTATATTTTTATTTATATAATCATGTTTACATAGCAAATATGATAATTAAAAAAATATATATAATAAACCCGAAAATAATTTTCTAAGTTGCCTCTAAAATTATGAAAATATTTTTTTTTTATGGCATATACTTCATAATTTAAAACAAAAATAAATAAATTACTTCTCATCCGTGCTAGATATTTACTAAACCTTTAATTTTAATATATATGTATATATCATTCAGTTTGGATGGGTATTTTGGTCTCAAATCCAAAATTAAGTTATGTATGAAACGGGTAGCGTAGCCATTCCCCTTAATAGCATTATATTTAAAACTTATTTGTCCATAAGAAGTTTCACGAAGTCGAATATTAAAAGATTTTACATATCTTACGGCTCTAGTGTTTATTCTAGGATATTTTTTGATTATTATGTGATTTTTCAGGTTGGGAACTTTAGTTATAACCAACCTTTCCCACAGTATACTAAAGTTAAAAGTTAAAAACGTTTCCCCAGCAATCATTACGGCTTTGTCTTGTTCTCATCCAATACTTGAATTCACTACAACACCTTTGCTTATTATTTCCCATTGCCGGGAAAAGGTGTCAACATCGGGCACAGCAATAGCCCATCTTACGTACTCCACGTCAATGAGCGTGATTGATTTATGAGTTCGGCCCGTCCCTGGAGATTACACTGCGGCCAATCACAGATAGTGTCGGCTGATAGACCCGCAAATTCATTTCAATTAATTGTTACACCTCCCGACGGGGATAATGAAAGTTTTCTTGCAAAATGCTCCTCGTTCCAAGCTTTGAACGGATTTCGCGTTATCATTTATCTTGCCCAATCTTGTGGCGAGAAGCGTTACGTACTCGTACATGTACCTCCGTTAGCCTCCGTATCTCGCATTTTACAGTAACTAAGGAGTGCTTTTCTATATTTAGATTCAATTTTCTGTGATAACACCAACGTTAATTTTGCTCGCCTTTCTAACCCATTTCCTAAGAGGCTTGTTTATCGTTTTAATGAGATATCTAGAAAATTTCTCCTGCAACTCCTTGATACGTCGACGTGCTTAAAGGTCAAGTTTAATTTTTAAATTATGTCTAACACGAGTTAAAACTGCTCGAAGCCGTAGGAACTATGGCATAATAGTAATAAAGTTCATTTGTCAATAAGTTATTAAATTACAAATTTTATTTTGAAATATTATATAGTTTTAGTAATTCAAAAAAAAGTTACTGCTCAGCTATATATTCCGGAGTCCGGAGTGCAGCTGGTTTTAAGCAGGGGGAGGGATGGAGAAGGGAAAAATATATCTGTCAAATAAACATAACTTATACTTATTCAAACAATGTTTCAATTTTTTCAGAGGCCGACACGTAGAGAATATTTGATTATGATCCGAGGTCCAAACTTAGCAATATTTAATTTAGTGGAGTGAAAAGAAAATCTTTTAAATAATTTTAAGCAAGAGCCAATTATCTTACACTGATACCACGGAGATCTTAAAAACCTACAGCGATGGGACTGACGAATTAGTTTTCAGGTTCTAGTGTGGAAATACTGTGCATTTTGCAGAAAAAACGTACTGAAAACTGGCCACCACTAATGATATTGATATTTTAATGTTTCCGACCAGAAATATACACATATCGTCAAGGAACAATATTTTAATACATTTTATTTTATTTTTACATTAACGGATCATGTTCCAATTATACAAAATACACCAGACGAAATAAGATAAACGAGAGCTGCAGGAAAAGAACAGCGCATACATAATACATGAATGAACCAGAGACAAGAGTTGGACAAAAATACACACTTATAAGCCTGAATAAGGTTTTGGTAGAGTCCCCGATTTTAGACTGAATCACATTTTTCGAAGTTTATTTTTGTAAAGCCTGACAAAAAATCATTAAGAATGATACCAAAAATTTCAAGGACCGTGGAGAATGATTAATATGATTAGTAGAGTAGTGTTGATTGAGGAAAGCAATTTATTGTTTCTGAGTCTACGACTAGGAATGTTGACCTGGATGAGTTGCAACAAGGAAGGTGAGTCAATAATACTAACTAACTACCTAACTAACCATCACGCCGTTTCCCCGCAGGGGTAGGCAGAGAGGACGGACCGCCAAACAACTCGATCTTGGCATACACTTCTTGATTCATTCACTTTCATACAACGTCTCATACATTATCTTCTGTTATTCCGACTTCTGATATGCCCGACTCAAGAATTTGATTCATTTGATCGTGCCACGTCTTCCTTGGACGTCCCTGGCTTTTTCTTCCATTCATATTCGCGTCATATATATTCTCCTTACACTCCTTTCTTCATTAATTCGCTCTACATGCCCAAACCATCTAAGCGTACATAGATACATGGTTTTACCACACATTCGTCTCAGAGATCTCATTTTTACAGCATTCAGTCTACTTTCATCCTTCCTCTGCCAGTTCCATGACTCACTGCCATACATCACAGTTGTTATCAGCACTCCATTGTGGACTGCTAGCTTGGCTTCTTTGGATAACTTTTTGTTTGCTCCAATCGTGTTCAATCCTCCGTTTATGGAGTTTCCTGCATTCACCCTTCTTTCAATATCCCTATCAGTCTTTCCATCTCTCGTAAACACACAAACTCATCTACCTGCTCCAAGTATTCATCATTCACAACTATTTTGCACACTGTTTTCGTACTCTCTCTTTCAAACACCATGACTTTGGGCTTACTTACATTCATCATTAGCTCATTCTTCATACATACTTCGTTCATCCTAGATACAAAGGACTGTAGATCTTCCATACTGTTAGCAATCAGCACCGCATCATCAGCATACAACAGGCAACTTTTTCGTACTTGCAGACTACTAATTTTTGCGCCCAAGCCCACCTCTTTTAATTCTTGCACACAATTATCCATGTATAGATTGAATAACCACGGTGACATTACGCAGCCTTGCTTAACACCTTTTGTGATGTCAAACCAACGCTTCCCTCGTACAGCGATGCGATTGCCTGTATAAGATTTGTATTCACACCATACTTAGACAACACCTTCCATAACTTTTTCTGTCAACTCTGTCGTATGCTTTTTGTAGATCTACAAAAGCACAGAAAAGTTTCTGTTTTTTTGCCAGAAACTTCTCTGTGAGCATACGCAATGAGAAAATCTGATCCATGCACCCCCTTCCACTCATAAATGCGCCTTGCACATCCCATATTTTATCCTTTGTTTTCATTTGTGCCCTTTCAATCAATATCCTACCATACAGCTTTCCAACTGAACTTAGCAGGCTAACAGCCCTGTGATTTCCACATTCCATACGTGATCCTTTACCTTTGTATAGAGGCATGATCACAGCCCTTCTCCAATCTAATGGGGTGTAACCCTCCTCTAGACACTGGTTAAAAAGTTTGCATAACCATGTGAGAATTATACGGCTATCTCCTTTAAAGTATTCAGCAGCAATATTATCGAAACCAACAGCCTCCTTCCAAAACAGTTTAATGTTTTCTTGGAAGTATTTTGTCATTTTGATCCCCTCTTTCTCTTCCAGGCGTTTCTTTCGTTCTTTCACTCCAGCACGTACTCTTTTCTTGAATCCCTTATAAACTTCTTTCGCTCTATCCCTCTCTTCGCTATAAGCACTGCCAGTCGCTATCAGACATAACCGCGCTTTCTTCTTCTATGAAACCAGTGCTTTAATCTCATCATCCCACCATGCATCACCTTTCTTCCCACCTTGCGTACTTATCCCACATACCTCTTTAGCAGATTCACAAAGGCTCACTTTTATGTGATCCCATGTTTTGTCTATGCTTAGACCGTCCATATCCTTATCATTCAATATCATCTCTACACAATTTTCATACTTACTTCTTGCAATATCGTTTTGCAGTTTTTCTATTCTGACTCTAGTTGGAGTCGACACCATTTAATAATTATCAAAATGTAAATGAGATCAAAGTCTTTCCTACGCTTTTCCAATAAAAAAATGTTTGTGATTTGTTCAATTTTATCACACGAGTAATCGCCTCTTTCTATTTTAATTGCAAGGAAAATATCTACGTCTTCACGAAGTGTGATGATTGCAAAATTAACCATTCCATCCGTATTCTCAATTTATAAAAACTAAAATAAAAACGCTACGCAACTTATAAAAGCATAAAAGCCATCGCCAATGGAGCGATTACTTTGCGAAACCACCTCACGTCCGCCCTGCCGCCGGATCGGAATAACAGATGCAGCCATCCCTACCTCCTGGCCCCGATGCAAGCCTAGTAGCCCGTAGCTGATAATGTAATACAGGCCAAAGAGAAGCCTTCATATTATACATGGCTGCTTCAGATGCTGAGGTTCGGTGTCTTTCTTTGTAAAATTTTACAAAAAGGACACATAAAACATTAAAACTCAGCAATTGTCGACTTTTAATGTTTTTTTCGACCATCTGATTCGGACAAGTGTTTAGTGATCGTAAGATATTCGAATGGATGAAGTAAATCTCCTATCGCTACCTTTTTCTATTGTGTGACTTTATATATATATATATACTGACAGTTATATTTCAGATTTTTTAAAGAAATTTTCCAATCAAAGATTGCGAAACACTTACGTTTTTTTTGACCATCTGATTCGGACAAGTGTTTAGTGATCGTAAGATATTCGAATGGATGAAGTAAATCTCCTATCGCTACCTTTTTCTATTGTGTGACTTTATATATATATATATACTGACAGTTATATTTCAGATTTTTTAAAGAAATTTTCCAATCAAAGATTGCGAAACACTTACGTTTTTTTTGACCATCTGATTCGGACAAGTGTTTAGTGATCGTAAGATATTCGAATGGATGAAGTAAATCTCCTATCGCTACCTTTTTCTATTGTGTGACTTTATATATATATATATACTGACAGTTATATTTCAGATTTTTTAAAGAAATTTTCCAATCAAAGATTGCGAAACACTTACGTTTTTTTTGACCATCTGATTCGGACAAGTGTTTAGTGATCGTAAGATATTCGAATGGATGAAGTAAATCTCCTATCGCTACCTTTTTCTATTGTGTGACTTTATATATATATATATACTGACAGTTATATTTCAGATTTTTTAAAGAAATTTTCCAATCAAAGATTGCGAAACACTTACGTATGTGAATTTGCACGCCGAGATACGCCGTTAAAAACTCGTCTCGGTTATCACTCAGTTAAATTTTTTTCAAAGTCCTTTCAAATGTATTGGTTATGGTCAATTAAAAACTATCTACCCTGTTAAAATGATCAAATGTATCTACCTATTTCTACAGCGCATGTATAATTTTGCAATCCACCTAATGCCCTTTCCCTAATTCTTAATTTTCAACAAAAATTACTATATGATTGATGTAAAGACAAAACATGGCTTTGCGCAGTGTTCATTATTTTTCCCATACGCCTCTAAGCGCATACCACTGTATTTCATAATATGCCGTGCCTAAAAGAAAATGCATGGCTGTCAATAGCCACGTACCACGACCGGCCGTTATTTATACATCGGAAAGCCGTAAAATTGTTTTGAAGAATTTATGACATGACTACATTTAGCCGACCTTTTGCCTATATGACCTGTATAAAGGAAATGTCCAGATATCAAGTTAAAATGATTAAATAATAAAAAAAATCAGTATAAAATTTTGTGGAAACATGAAAATATTGTCTTCAAAACATTTAAAATAAAATAGGAAAATAATTAAATCGAGCAAGTTAATCAGTTTGCAACAAGCGTGGAAAAAAATTCCGTCTACAATCCAGCGGCGCAAACAAATTAATGTAAATTGCTTGCAGTTAGGGTGAACTACTAGTGAAAAAAGAAAATTGGAACCATGTTCATAATTTCGAAAAGATACGATGAAGGTTGATGCTCAGTGGTTAGAGCAGACCAAAAGTTTCTGAAATAGAATCTCGGTCACCCCCAAAACGTTTTTTTTTAATAAAACATCGGTTAGTAGATTCATACATTTAATAACGGTAAAAAAAGTCGTCGTATAATTGAATCCCCTATTACATTTCCAAAATATTATTATTTTCACAATTCTACGCAAGTCTAAGGTATGTAATATATAACAGTCCACGTGTATAGAAAATATGCTTACAGAAAGGATTGTTATAGTTCAGTGGTGTAGTAAAATTTATTCATAATATGTCCGGATAAAGCGGTTCTCTACGCGATCTGAAAACAATATCTTCTTTCTGCTCTGTCAGCTAAAGGTGCTACCGACTACAGGCACAGCTACCGGCGTGCTGCGTTGTATGGAATAGAGGGTCGTTATATTGCTTTATTTATACCCCACTACAGAACTGAGCAAACTGGATTATTTTTTTATTAGAAGCTCGGTGGGTAATTGGAATGTTGTAGATTTTTTTCCGTATTTGTGATTGTTTTGATGCTTTTTTAATGCAGTTAATCCAAAATCTTTTCAAGCAAGACATTTTATCATTATTTTGTTATGTAGCTTAAAGAATTATATTGACTTTTAATGCAGCTTTTTTAAATAGAACTTTTTGTTTCACTGACAGATATTTTATGACATTTGTGGCAGAGCGGTATGCACTTTGGTTCAAGACATAGAAGTCTTAATTTACCTAGGCCATTTCGTATATAATAAGGAACTCCAGTCCAATATTACATTTTTTTTTATCAATAATGACGTTCAATCTTAAATACCAGTATATTTCTTTATTTTTTCTAATGGTAGTTTTCACAGATAAAATAATTTTCAAAGTTTCAATATTTCAAAGTCCGCCAAAACGCTCCAAATCTATGGCTGGTCGGTTTTGAACAGTTTTGAGGTTAGAATTTCAAATGTCAAAACAAGGATGAGCTTTATCGTACATAATTTTATATACTATTCATAGCAAGCCATAACTATACATAAGTAAGAAAATTATGTACCTTTTTAGAAACTTTATTTCGATGAATAATATTAGTATTGAGTATTAATATTATCATAATATCGTTGGTAATTGGTATCATAATTGGTTTGCTCACGAACACTCTAATATCTTTTATTAATAATATTATATTTTGTTTGTTTCTATTTAGTAACAATTTTAGAGCTTAATTTAACTTTGAACTTCGCCAAAACTAAAAAAAAAAATTAAAATAAAATCTTAAAATAAAAATGTACCTTCTAATCCAAAATCACAATGTGCACGTGACGTCAAATGTTCCAAATGCAATCAATGGTACCAACATAACAAGGTGTTTTGATGAGATGATTTTTTATTCACTTTCAAATAACGATTTATAAATTCTACGTATATTTATATACAATACAAGTTATACGAGTATATTCAGAATCGGTGTTAACATAATATATATTTTTGGAGCCAATTTATTTTTCACTGGAATTACTAATTACAACTTAATTTTTAAAATAGATATTTTTTTCAAATCCAGACCAATAGAAGATGATCTGAGTATTGTCTTGGCAGAGGGCAATACTTCAGAATGGAGACATAATTTAATTTGGCTTTAACCGTGTTAGCCAGGTACTTCCCAACCATCGTCTTTTACCATAGTCTCACTGGCTCCGGGTATCACCATAAAAAATGTCTTATAGTTTACTTTGAAAGAGGATAGGTAAACTAGGGAACTTACAATACTTATGAAAATTGAACACATGTTTGATATTGCGAATTTAGATTAATTGAAAAGGATTTCCAAACACGATCTTCCATCAATGGTTATGATACGGTTTGATGTGTATCAATAAAATCATTATTCTCTTTAAAAATACAATTCCACTAAGAACTCCGCTCTGCATTTGAGAAAAATAAACAAGAGTCCCATAACAACGTTACCCCCTGATTCTAAAATCTTCTCGAAGTAAAGAGCGAATCGACCTAAATATTGGTATTTCGCTTCTAAAAAAGGTTATCGATACTATGAAAACACACAGATTACTTATCCGCTCCCCTGAAAAAGCTAACAGAATCGCTTTATCAATATTCCCTAAAATCTCGACCGGAGCTCCCTAGATTTCGGCAGGTGGGGGTGAAATGGTTTCCCACCGCCGATTCAAATACGACCATTTATGCTAGACTTGTATTATACTAGGGTGTGACAATTTTAGTCATTTTTACAAATCAAGTGATTTCCAGTATCTCTGCAAAGAAAACGAGATCTGATATTTTTTAAAGTTTTTATTCTTGACTCCTCAAACGCCACCAAAAAACGAAGAAAAAAAAACAGAATTTTTAAGTATTTTTAAGATATATAATGTTTTCTGAACTATTTCTAGCTTGTATTTTGTTTTGATTTATTGGTTCTTCACATATTAAAATTTACTGATAACAATTCACTTTTCATCCTTACTAAAGACTACGCCTATATCGAGGTTAACAATTGTATAAAAAATAACTTACATTTAAATAAATTAGTTAGCAAACATTCATATAAATTCAAATGTCACGGTCGATTCATAATATTCGAAAATTTGAAAGAAAATTAATGTTAATTAAATATATCAAACACGTATTTTTTAAATATATTTTAAGTTTTTAATTCAACTATCAATCAAATAAATGCAAAACGTGTACTGCTAGAAACTGTTAGTGGATATCAGATTGTAAATTTTTTGTTGTTATTTTTGGATATCTTTCAGAGTTGTTTTTGATTATAAATTTTAAAATTTATACACCTTTTGAACAAGAATAAATAGTTTTGACATGTGAAAAGAGAGAGCCTTGAAAATAGCTTAAAATAGTAATATGTATACATATATATTAAAAAATAGACTTTTTTTCAATATTCATGGCGTTAGAGGGGGCCAGGGACATTATTTATAAAAAAAAATAAGGAAGGCAGATCTCATTTTCTTTGCGAGAAGAAACTTTTGAGATATTAAGAATCTCTTCATTCAAAAGAATACAAAAATTGACGCACCCCTTTGTGTACTGTATCCCGTTTTCGTGGGGCGGGAGGGGGGGGGGTGGGTATGGAGGAACAGACCGTATTGCCATTTATGCTGAAGTAGGCATTCAATGTGGGTTTCGATAGTCCTATCCTGGGTATCTGTATTGCAATGGAGCCTTGTTTTGCTTAACTTATTTTTTAAAGTTTAATTATTAATTATATTTATCATATTTTTCACGGTTAAACACAAATTGAGAAAACTTTATAAGGAATCAATAGTATGACACCCATTTATCGATTTAAGAAAAAATAAATAGTTCGATGTATTAGTTTTAGATAAGTTATCTTACTATAATATTTACTACAATTCTATACTATAATAATAAATAATAAAAATATTGGGATGATTTGTATGTAATGTCTGTCTCACTGGGAAATTCCTCTGTGGATACTGTGTTGATATGGGGTGGGAGATTATGTTTTTACTTTAGTTCCTCGTATATATTATTATATATAAACTAGTATTACTACTCATGGATGACAAATTGCATTCACCGGTTCATCGATCCGTTATACCAAACTATATTTATAAAAACCACCTCAAGGGCACTGTACAAATATATACTCGATAAAACATAACACATAAGGGTTGTTCGATGTCTGTCTCACTGGGAAATTCCTGTGTCGAGACTGTGTTGATATGGGGTGGGAGATTATGTTTTTACTTTAGTTCCTCGTATATATTATTATACATAAACTATTATTACTACTCATGGATGACAAATTGCATTCACCGGTTCATCGATCCGTTATACCAAACTATATTTACAATACATTTAACCCATGAACGTGATGCCGCGTTAAAATATACACGTTATTACTTTTATTATACAGGACCATATTTACCTGGCAGGTCACACGAGATAAATACTGTTTATTAGCGAAATTTACATACGGTTTTACACGCAGAAGATATAATATGGTAAAACACGTGTTATTGGAGACATTATCTAATCCTGGTATTTATTTTAATCGTTATTTATGTTCTTGCTCAATATTAGGAAAGGAAAAGTATACTTTATCATGGGTGGTACAGTACAGGGATTTGATTAGAATTTATGCGCATAGATTTGTAGATACCGAGATACAGTAGAATCATTTAAAAGTGGTTCATGCTTGTTTAGTAACTGTGCACGTTTTAATGTATTTGTGCATACCGATTGCTATCGGTACTACCACTGTTCAAACTGGTTCGAACTAGGTTCGTTTGGAACCCCCGCCCGTACTCCCTTTTTACTCCGCAGTGATGATACTACGTTCCAGTACGCCACTACACAAGCAAGAAACTCTTTAAAATTATTTGCCTATACGTTTAAGAACCTCAGAAAACTACCTTAATTATTCAGATGTGTTCGATTATTTTAGTTCTGTACCTTCTAAAGACAATCTCAACAAACGCAACTCAGTCTAATAGTGGTGGGCGAAGCGGCTTGGTTTAGTGAGCCGAATCACTAAATCAGCTCTTTGTAGTGTACCGGTTTGGTGATCCGGCTCGATTGAACGACGGTTCGTGTCCCCCCGCACCATGCCCTCACCTTCGCTCCCTTGGCCCTCCTAAAGACGTCCTTAAGACGCTCTTACACGATACTTTTTTCATCCAGTTTTCATGTGGATTGTCTTTACAGATAGCAAATTTAGTGATCCGGCTCACTAAACCGAGCCGCTTCGCCCACCACTACAGTCTAATACAAAAAATACTATTGAGTAGTAGTATTTCTGGGATCGTGAAATTTGTTCAGATTTTAATCAGGAAATTAAAGATCATCTAAATTATTTTTCACCAGCAAAGTATAATTAAACATTTATATATTTCCACCATGAGCTATGGAATTTTGAAAACTAATTTGAACTTTTTTTATGTGATTAATACAGAATAATCCCAACTGCTCACAGCCAGTGGCACGGATGACATAATGACACAATACGGGGTATGTTGTCAGGATAAAGGAAGTAGGGATAAGAACCAATTGCTCATCATTTTGAATGCATACATAAAAAAATTGAAAAAAATTGTGACTGCGACACGATCGATTTTACAAACGATTATGCTTATCTGGGATTATTAGTAGATAATAAATTTAAGTGGGACACGCAAGTGGCCAAAATATGTAACCAGCTCCGATCTATATCGAGTAGCTTCTATAAATTAAAATTTTTCTTGCCACATGGCACACTTAAACTTATATATTTTTCCATGGTAGAATCCATTCTGAGATATGGAATACGAACTTGGGGTCACACAATCTTTACGTATATTAAGTATGTCCAAAATTTACAAACTGCGATAGTTAAAAAAATTGTCACACCAAAGATATACAGACAAAGAAAAAATTAAAAAATATTATACGGTGCTGAGGGCCTACTTCCTGTAAAAGGTCTCCTATGGTACATCACTATTATAGATAACGCGGGAGAAAGCCAATACAAAAAGCCACTGGTGCACAAACACTGCACTAGATTCACTGAAAGAAGAGGCCTAAAAATTCCAAAAATTTCAAATAAATATGGAGGTCGAACTCTTGAATACATAGTGCCAGTGATTTTCAATAAATTTAATGAAAGCTATAAATTGGAGGAAAGTGAGAGGCTTTGCGTAAAATCGATGAAGTTATGGATTTTAAATGAGCAATCTATGTATCTTTAAATTTTTTCTTTGCTTCTTAAAATTTTTATCTATGTATACTTAATGGCTAAGTTAATGTACCTATAATGTTAACGTCAAATGTAAGTACCTATTTTATTTAAGATTAATATATATTACTATTATTATTAGGACTAATTAATCTTTGTAGAACCTGCAGACAAGCTGTCATGTGACCACTTTGCAGGACTACATATTTTGCTCCTTTCTTTATTTTACCATGTATGTATTTATGTTCTTTGGATGAATAAAAAAAAAAAAAAACAAGTTTGGGATAACCATATAATAAAGAAGAACATAATAATTGCCATGTGGGCGTGTTTTGTTATCCAAAAGCCTGGCCAATTAGGCCCTAAATTTCAAATACAGAACTGTGTTTCATCAACGTTATGAAATTTATATGGGATGGCGATATATGATGTCAGGCAAATGTAAGAGAGACAGAGTGCGTGTTAAGTGGGCTAGAACGAAAATGTATTAAGCCAAAGGGACACGAGCTTCCATTTAAACCTACGTGGAAGGCACTTCTAGTGTGTATTCTTTAATACATAAGGATAAGGAAGCATGTACCTGGAAAATATCGAAAAATAAGATAAGACGCCATATTGTTAATTTGTTCCATGTTTTCAAAAAGTTTATTGGACGCGGCCGGGTAGTAAAGCTAGTTTTATTTTCTTTATTCATTTAAATATTTTTATTCATTGATAGTTTTTGTAAACAAAATATTTAGTAGATTTTGAAATAGTACATAACAAAAAAAAAAAATTAAAAATATGAAAATTAAAAAAAAAACATTGAAATTTAATATTTTTTATCACATTTCTATGATTTAAGCGAATGTTTTAAATTTAAATATAAAATTACGGTATTCGTTTTCTAGAATAAATGATAAATGTTTTAAGTGAAAAAAAACATGATAATAACAAAAATAAAAAATATATACATGTATATGACAATACAATGAAATTTACTGTTATTATCAGATATACATAAGTAGGTATAATTTGATTTCAGTCAGAGTTTTAAAATAAAAAAAATAAGAATATGGTACTAAAATAAAAAATAAAATAAAATTTATAAAAGTATGTATTGTGTTATTGGTGTAATCATAAATAAAAAATAAAAACATGAATGTAGAACATAAAAATGAGAACATAAAAGTTATATCACACTGAATACAAAACGATGAAAAATAAAAAGTTTTTGGTTTGCAAAAAGAATATTCTTGAAGCTTGTAAAACAATAATTCCTTTAAAAATTTTACAATTAGAAAAGCAGGCAAATTGACTTAGTATACAAGACTGTAACAAATGTTTATAACACCTACAAATAAAGAATTACGTTTTTCATTAAAAAATATTTAAAAATAAATTGTATTCTAAAGTCACGTACCCACCTAATACAATAACATAGGATGGGACAGTTAAGGCGCTAACATTTCTTCAGAGCAAGGGTTTTAGAAAACACTGATGATCTCGGTTCGATGTTTTTCGAATTGTCATAGTATTGTATTCATATATATATATTTTTTTAAATATTATTATAGAAACACGAGATTGATACAGTGATAAACAAGTTTCAGAAAAAAAAATTACACGGTGGGTACCTATGATATGTTTCGTTGAAATGTCTTTTTTATTCATTGACTTTTTACCGGGTGACACGTGTAGCGTGTAAGTGTGTATATATGCATATTATTTTCTACATTTTAATCGTCAGTATTGAAAAGATTACAAAAACATACATCACATTTCAGCATTTTCACCTTCGTTTGGTAAATGAAGAGAGCATTACGTTAGTCAACAATAACATGTCTCCCGGTGTTAGGCTTTGTACTTATAATCAATCTCAATCAATTTGATTGACGCACAACCACAATAAAACTACGTGGAATAGATTTAATAATATAGCCTGCTATTGTAATAATTCAATACGATATCAAATATCACTTGACATCGTTCTGTGAAGTCAATGAACACTTAATCCCCAGAGGTGTGATCTATAGCGATTTTGTGATAAAACTGATATCGGCATTTTATATTTATTTTATATTAGTTTACAGATTACAATAGGGAAGCATAAGACAAATATGTCTTTACTGTGGTACACCGTCCTAAGGGTATGTATATATGTATATTTATTATTTTTTAAAGTTAGTACAGGATACATATATTATGTGGTGTTTTAGCATCACCTGATAACTGCATGTTTCATTATTTTCTCATAATTGTAAAAATATAGTTACTGATGGGTTTATTTTCAATTTGTAAACTCCTAATATCTGTATTTAATTAGAAAACACCCTGAACACGATGATTACGTGATAATATGTGAATTATTATAACGGTTAGTTGGATCAAAATATGTCGGAAGATCTTAACGTATGAAGATTCCGTTATGTACTTATCAGGTTATCCCCAAAAATCACCAAATTTTTTATACGTTTGTATATACAATGACTTTCATACCCGAATATTAAAAACTACACACAGCCTACGTTTGGTCATCATAGATCAATCCACGCTACTGGATGATGGTGAACAGAACTGAACAGTATTAATAATAATAATGATAAATGTGTTCAATCATTGTAGAAAATAATAGGCATAGGTCCTGGGTTCGAGTCCAAGATGCGAATGAAATCTTTTTATTTGTCGTCGTTTTTTTTCCGTTTTCATGTTTTATTTAGGTTATGTTAATATTATTTTCTACAATGATTAAACATTAAAATGAGGTTTTTAAATCTCAATAAAAATTATTAACAATTAAAAATTGAATAAATGTGTTTATTTCAGCTGAACAAAGCGGTGAGTGCAATACTCTGTCTGCCATATAAAAGAATACATCTGAATAAATTACATGATGTGGAAATAGAATATGAAAAAAAAAAAATGGTGAACTTTTTTATCACTTAAAAAATGCTACGGTGGCTTGACGGAAATTCTCCATCTACGTTGTAGGGGCGCGCCCTGCCACTGGTCGACGGCCTGGACAAGAGTGTTTTCCGATTTTCGGTAGCACTGACTCGTCCCGGCTATTATGTGGCGCATCAAAGCAGCAAACCTATGCACCCTTCCCTTTGCGAACATCTGCGAGGCGCTGCATCGCCATGGGAGGCCGAACAACGCCTTGTAAGCGTGGTTATATTGTACTCGGAGTGTGTTCATGACGCCTTGTGTATACCTTGTCCATAGTTCGTTAGTATAAAATCTCATGCAGTATGTCTGGAATAGTTGCTTTTTTACTAGCGCCTGTTGAATCTCCTGGCGAGCATGTTGGCTCGCACGTTCAGTGGTATTCTTTGGCGTTCTATGTCATTTTTATCATTTAGGTCATCAGTGATGACATGCCCCAAATATTTTATTTCGCTCCAGATTTTAAGATTGGCTCCCCCGAGACGTATGGGAGGAATGACAGCAGGACCAGTATTTACTTGAAAATCAGCAGTCACGATTTTTCAGCATTGTACATCAGCCCGTGACTAATAACGTATGTTTCTCATATGACCAAAAGATTTCTCATTGCTCTTACCGATAGGGCTAGTATGACAATGTCATCGGCATAGCTGATATTGTTCATACATACCCCGGTAATGTGGCATCCGATTTTGGTGTTGTTGAGAATTTTACTAAGCTCATCCATACATATGTTGAACAGCGCTGGGGACATTGAGCCTCCTTGTTTAACGCCGGGCTCTAATTTATCTGCTTCTGATAGGCTATCATTCCACCTTACAGAGTTTTCCTGTTGGTTGTACCATGTAATCAATATATATAGTAATAATTTACGGTGGTACTTGCCGTTCGGTCAGATTTTTCCACAACTTATTATGACTCACCCTGTCAAAAGCTTTGCTCAAGCCTACGAAGCATTCGTATACCGTTGTTTTTCAGACTTTATAATATTTTACTGTTAGTGTCATACTATATATGGCTGTATCAGTCGAGCATCCAGTATTGAATCCCATTTGGGAGTCCGCTATATTGAGCTTATCTTCGCTTAAGTTTAAGATGACTTTTCCAAAGATTCTTGCAATTATTGTGGCAAGAGATATGGGCTTGTAATTAACGAATGACGTCAGGTTCAGCTGGTGGCTTTTTGGGATCGGAATTATTATGGTTTTGGACATTTCTTTCGGAATGTGTCCGAGTCCGATCATGGCAGTGAAGAGAGATGATTAATATCCGTGTGGTTTTAGCATGGCTTCAATGTTACTTCCTCCTCTCAATAATCCAATTCTTATATAGAGTGTTATACAACTTGATTGAAAAGTAATGGAAATTTATTTGTACAAATGTCGTTTTAGTTGAGGGTTGATGTATTTAGTTGTGGGTTGATATACAAGTATTTAGTTCCGGATTAATGTACTTTGTTGTGGATTAATGTACTTTGTTGTGGGTTATTGTATTTAGTTGTGGGTTGATATACGAGTATTTAGTTGTGGATTAATGTACTTTGTTGTGAGTTAATGTATTTAGTTGTAGGTTGATGTATTTTTTATTGAATTGAGGATCATGTATGTCCCGAGTTAATAAGATTAAAGTATAATCTATTTTTAAATGCGTAAAATAAAATCTCCTTTACTTATAATTGTTTCATGGTTTCATAAAGTTGATAACGTTAAAGATGTCTTATGTATATAAGTTCTTAAAAGTACCCTAAGAATATTTTTCATAATTGCCTTTTGTGCTACGGTAACAGGTTGCAAGGTACGTGAACTTCCCCACCCAATGATACTCTATTGTCAATGAGACTGTCATAGGCCATAGTATCATTGTGTGAGTTCTTCTTTTTCTACAAAGTTCCCGATAGTTACTGATTTTATTACCTACATTTTCGATTATTTGTGCATTCCATTTTAAGTTTTGATCTAAAATAATTCCTAGGTATTTTATTGAATTAACTTTTTTGGAGTTCTGGACATCTGCATTGAGCCGCTTGGTTAGTAATGTTTTGACAATTTTTAAGAATCTTTATACTGAGGTTTACGTTGACCTTATTTATAAGACCTTTCGACTCCTAGGCCCCCGACAGGCAAATTAAATAAATTTTGAAGGTCTCTTTGAGAAAAGGAAGAAGTGAACCTGGGTCTCGAAGAGATCCGTGTTGTGGAAGGGAAGAAACACAGAGACCGGCACATCATTCCACCGCATATTAAACACAATATCGAGTCATAGAGGCAACCCGTTCACGTGTAGCGAATTTCGATTATGCAGAAATGATGGGCGCGCTTTTGGCGTGTTTACCGATCATGCACCGGTGCCCAGCAGATCAATGACGCAAGTTCATCCGAGCATTTTCCATTGAAATGCCGGTAGAACATGGACAGCATTCCCACGTAATGCCTGTACTCTAAATAATGCATTTAGTTTATTAATATAAGCGAATCTATTAAAAGAAGCGTCCGTTTATTGCACAGAAACGAGGATTTTTTGCAGGTGGCTGTCGAATTCGATAGTGGGGCACAGTTGCGATTTGCATAGGGTGAGCAATTCTGTACTTTTTAAGAATCTGCGGGGTACGCGCCAAGCTTTTGAGAGGCTAATTTGACTGGCAATTCGTTCGTTAGGGGAATCGATCGTCACTGCAGAGAGTGAAGTGTTTTTGGGGTATATTATTTTAAGCGTACTTTGGGCACATGGACACGCCCCCAATACACCTCTGTCAGTTCAACCATTCAGAGTTCCGTGGAGTGCAATCATCATTAACGCCGAGTACAAAACATTATCATTGAAGTTATACTGTTTGTCACCGGCGACCGCCCGCACTAACCAAACTAATAATAAATCACCGACTGAGCCTTCTCTATCTCACCCCCCCTTACCACCCCAGTCATTTAAACCTCGTCGTGTCATTAGTTTTTCTCGGAAATCATCAATTCATTTCACAGATAAATTAAATGCTGAATTTTAACCGTAACAAAGCCACTGTTGAAATATTTTGATAAAGTGCGCGTAAATTTCTGAATATTTTCACTTTGCAACATGGCCAGCGGAATGGAATTGTTTTAGTGTGGTTTTCTTTGTAACACGGTGATTGCTTGCTAACGAAATTGGTATTTACTCGCATTTAGGAAAGAAATAATAATTATTATATCTTCTTTATCAAAGAAATCTTACAACCATTGTTTCACAATATAAATAAGTGGTGCTTTATTAAAACCCGACTTTTTCTTGGGAAGGTTTGGTTTTACAAAAGAACAAAGTTGAGCTATAAAAAAATGTTCAAAGACCACTTTTTAAATAGTTACTTACAAAATCTTTCTTAAAACATTGTGTAACCTTTTAATTAATACAGTTCCTACAGTTTCAAAAACCGTGAAAACTTGGGAGTCAGGTTCAATAACCAATAAATAAATAGTTCATATATAGTTCATAAATAGTTAACAATAGTTCATAAATAGTTAACAATAAATAGTTTAATAATTTACCTCACAAATCAGCGGCTACCGTCGTTAGTTTTTAAACGGTCCCCTTTAAACGCCGTTTCTTGGTCATTCAACAATTTTCCAAATGTTAAGGTGGGTTGTTTGATCCGGCGTTGATTAGGCCTCTCAAATTTAACGGTCATCTAAATGTAACCATACGCTAAAATTGATAAAAGGACTGGTATTTTAATTTAAAAAAAGGAATAAATAATTAGTTTTTTTTACACTTATAAAAATCCTTATCAACTGATTGAACCCCGATGATAATAAAGCTTTTTGAGAAAACTACGTTATAGCCCTCTTTAATTTTGTGTGGTATCCTCCGAATGGGTGTTCCGGATTTGTTTTGAGAGCGCTTCGAAAACCTAGACCTAGTATATGCACATTGCACCTAGATATGCTGGAACTCGGTGTGGTTCTGCTTAGTGGTTGCAAGACAGATAGATGACCTAATCCTACCCATAGTAAATCTACATGTTAGTACAATGTACAATAGGTACCATGCATAGTAGGAACAATGTACCCAACAAATTATTACTTTCGTACACAGTATTGAATAGGAGAACATTAAAAAAGCTTTCAGGAAATATTGTATTGCTGTATCAAAGTAGGTCGATACTAATCATATTCATTTCTGATTGTTAACGTTTAACTTTTACCATTGAAGAAAATAATATTATTTTATTATTATTTTCTTCAATGATTAAATATTACAATGAGGTTTTTAAATCTCAATAAAAATAATTAATAATTAAAAATTTAACATTTACGTTGCTCAACTTAAAAAAAATAATTAAACCACATAATTTCGGTTATGGTGCGAGTACGGAGTACGTAGTACGAAACTGTATGTTATATTGAACGTACGTATTCCAATATTAAAATTAATTAGTTAATAATCTAATCTAATTTCAAAAATAAAACAATAACTTTGTTTACATCACTTTTATTTATACTTTTGCCGACCGGGTTTCGCTACTACCGTAGCTTCTTCAGGGCAGTATACAACTAAACTATCAACTAAGATGCACATGTGTTAAAGATTGATAAAAACAGGCGAGTGAAGGGCAAAAGTATAAATAAAAGTGATATAAACAAAGTTATTGTTTTATTTTTTAAATTATAATGTCACATCACCGAGTTACCGGTTCATATGAAAAAATATAAAAATATCTAATTCATAAATACATATTTCTTGTTTTTCTCTAGGTACATATGAATTAATGCCACCGATCTAATAATAGTTAATGGTGTAATGGTCAGCATAGTTGCCTTCCAAGCAGTTGATCAGGGTTCGATTCTCAGACGTAGAAATGCATATTTTTTTATAATACAAACACATAAATTTGTTTTGAACCTCTTCAATTTAATATAATGATCGATCGGTTTCGGAAGTTCCTTCCTTTGTCAGGACTATAATAAGACTAAACTAAGTTACAAAATAATTACAGACATACATGGGTGTTGGAGTTGGAGCCGATCAAAGGGGGAATGGTAATTACGGGGTTTTCAGGAGGAACAAAGCGATTCACTGGAAAAATATCTAGAAGAGGACTATACGATAAGTTTACTTGGTTATTCAATATACTAGAAATAATATTTAGGTATTTTGTAATTTCGAGTGTTTCTAAATTTAAAAAAAATTTGCCTTTCATATTAAAGCGAACAATTTGAACCCCAGTGCCTTAAAAATATAATCGGTTGAAATGAGATGATTGGCAAACTCTGAAAAATTATTTTTATTTAAACATCTTAAGTGTGGTTCCGTGATTCTGAAATTAACATTACGGGATGTCTTTCCTATGTAGAACGAAGGACAGTCATTGCAACATAGTTTGTAAATGACTGAGTGGCTTAATTTTCGATCACCATCTTTATTGTGTTTAAGGATTTTACCTATTGTGAATTTTAATACAACTACACTAATTATGGAAACCGTAGGTTCGGGTACCTATGGTTTCCAATTAAAATATCATATTTCTTACCACGACATCATAACCGGTATTTCTAGCAAGTCTAGTCTGAGTGAAGTCATATGATTTTATTGTTCCTAAACAACAATACAACATTCGTAAAACGCTGTTTAACATCGAGTTTAACTCTTATTCATCACAATAAATGAAGCTTGCAAAGTTTTCACGCTAAAGGCTGTTTTGCAATGAAATAAAAATACAGTTAATGCAGAAACTTTTACTTTTGCAGCAATTCTCTTGAAGTGGAGCAATGTAGGTGTTGTATGTTGCAAAGTGTTTTATATCCACGCATACACTAGCACTCCAACACATATAATCGTGTAATACAATGTATATGTTTGTTTACAATAGAATAAAATAAGAACCCTTAAACATTCTCAGATTGGACACAATGTTTTTAGTCGCATACGAGTGGGGGATGCTTTTGTCGCATCTCCAATATTTGGAAGGCTTCTGTACTGTTAAATAATAATTAAAGGAAATGAAAATGTTTTAGTTGGGGCTTACTTTCCAAATGTTAAAATTTTGTCGCGTAACAATATCAAATAACGTTTCCATAATATTTTTTTTTAAATTATAGTGTGAGAGGTACTGGCATAAAACAAAATACATTTTTAATTATTGAAAATAATATTAACACCTCTCATAATGAAAGATGAAGCCGAAAAGACACAGAAAAGAAAAATATAACAGTAGCAACTGGGAGTTGAACCAAGTACCTCATGGTCTATTCGGGATTTTTCGCTCCAATCTACTGAGCTACAGCTACCCCAATTCGTTCCGCCATTTTTATCGTTATCATACTTCGATTTCTAAGAACTGTCAATATCATCTTCAATTAATTCGCATATATCTTTGGGTGCTACCTTTTAATCATGACTACAATATTCTACCCGAATTTATTTGTAATATTTTAGATAGTGTCCCAGTCGGTGCAGTTATCTTTTTCTTTTCGGTGTCTTTTCGGTTTCATGTTTCATTTTGAGAGGTGTTAATATTATCTCTAATGATTAAAAGTATAATATTACAATGAGATCTTGAAATCTTCAATAGGTTATTCCAAAAATTGATCTATAAATATATTTAAGACACTTGACAGTAGGTGTGAGTATTTCTATGCTTAGAATTTTATCGTAATCACTGGTGGGAATTTTTTTAACGCATCCCACTTAAGAGCTTTAACTGCTCTTATCCAGTGGGTGTATTAAATAATCCTCATTTTTGGGAAAATGTTGTAAAGCAGAAGGAATAGAGGAAAGGAAAGGATAGATAGAAGAGTGGGATTGGGAAGTATCAGAGTGTTCGGGACTAGTCACTAAACACCTATTTGAAAAACGTTTAGTTACTCAATAATAGTCTAGTACTAAAGCGATACGAGTATGTTTTACTCTTCAATTTTATTAAGTTTAACTTATTGAAGCTTGTAAACCTCATTGTAATGTTTAATCAGTGAATAAGATAATTTCAAAAAATCTGAATAATTTTATTATTTTGTCTTCAATAAACTAGACAAAAACTGTGTTTTTTAGTAGTTTTCTGCAAGCCTTAAAAAATTTTGTTCTTTGAATCTCCGAAGTTTGTTGAGTAATACGTTTTTTAAAAAAAATATTATTTGTTGTTATTTATAATATACAAATTAAGGCTAGCTTAAGCCACTTATGTTAGCTTGTCAATAGGTGCTTTTGTATTATTAGTTACTTATATATTAACATATTATAATTTTCATCCCAATATCTCTACACGGTTTATTTCAACACTCTGTCAG